>JAQFXL010000438.1:0-21159 GCA_034693445.1 Edwardzetes edwardsi
CAGTTTTCATTGAATCATCAAGGTAATAAATGAAGTTTCTTTGGTAAGGTAAATTTTAGATTTTAACAAGTAGCATTTAATATAGGTGACTTTTTTGAACAAAATTGCCTTGTTCACAGCCATTCCTTCAAGATCACGGTATTTGTGGATAGAATATGTTTAGAGCACACCCTCTGAAGTCATGCGTAATGTAAATGTCAGAGCAATCGACTGCTCAAACATTCGGTTGTTTTTAATGTTTTTATTGCAGTCCTGTGTTTCGCACCGAAACACTGTCTTCACGTTTAATGCCATTCAAAGACTCTTTGGATCACATCTTCAGATACGACGAGTTGTTTGAATGGATTTTATTTTTCTCTTAAATTCAACCAAAAGTTGAAATTATTTTTAAAAATATTAAAAATATTTTTTTCTCTCAAATTCATTAAAAACGTGTAAATAATCAGTGATTTCATCGATAAGTGCTTTGATTTCAAACATAATTTTAAAGTATTTTAATTGAATTTAAATAATATTTTATTAAATTATTGCAAAAATTAGTTATTAATTGAATTCAGTCACCAATTGATTCTTAATTTGGTGGTAAAACATCACCAGAAAAGTCTTCTGTAAAACACCCGAAGTTTTCGCCGCAAATCAAAACCACCGCAAAGTTTGGCCGAAAAGTGGGCCAAAATTCCCGTCAAAAGTCTTTGTATTTCTATATTGTCTTCCGATTGGACCAAAAGACCAATTTGTGGCCAAAAACAGAACCTATGAATCGTTTCTTGAATTAACTGAGAATTTAAGTCAAAATATTTCCCCGAAATCGGCCAAAAAGAGCACATCTCAAGAGCTGTTCCAATGATGAATTCATACGAACTGATGGGCAGTAAGTCTTCGCCGTTGTGTCATATGTTTGATTCGGACAGACTTCTGGCCAGTGATAGCAATGAGGACAGTAATGATGACCACTCTGGCGGTGGTCCGCACGACAAGTATGAAAAGTACCACACTTTAGACCATTTGGACAGTTATGACACTGTTATGGACTTAGAGAACAATCTAATTAATTGTCATACCAGTGCTCTCCAGAGTAGTCACACCACAAACGGCTTAACTAATGATAACCACAATCAGAGCCAACACTTGAGTCAACAGAACCTAAACCTAAATAATAATCATTTGATTTCTAATAATAATTCTCAGAATAACTGTAATAAACGTAAGACCACTGCCGACGCCACGACTAATGGCCTACCGAACGGCGCCCCCAAACGAGTGCCACCTCCCAATGGCAAGAAGACCAAGGGTAGGGTCAAGATTAAGATGGAATTCATCGATAATAAGCTGAGAAGATATACCACTTTTAGTAAACGCAAGACTGGAATCATGAAAAAAGTGAGACTTTTTGCCCATTTTTATTGATTTTTTTTTTCATTTTTTGGCCACAAAATGATCTTTCATTTGATCTTTCAATCGATTCGATTAAGTCTTCAAACATTTCCGGAAGTTTTTTATCATTTTCTCAATTTTGATGAAAACTTTTTCCCAAACTTTTTGTTTTTCGCAAACTTTTTGTTCATCTCTTTTGTCGACAAAAGTATTTGAAAATTACTTTTTTGTTGATTTTTGGCAAAATATTTGCCTTTTCTTCGCATTAATTGTCAGACAAATGAAAACTTTTGTCTTAATTGACTCAAAGTCTTGAGAAGACATCAAATGCTTACAAATATATTCACTTTCGATGCCTTTAATTTCAATATTTATTCGAAAGATTTATATATTCTATAGATTTATATAACCATAGATTTGAGGTCAGGTCAGGTCAAGACTTGTCTGAGTATTTGTTTATTAACTCATTGATTAAACAATTTTTTGTTCAAATTTTTTTCGCTTTAAACCTATTTTGACGAAAGAAATTGATTCAAAAACTAATCGTTTGTCTCAAAGAAGTGTAGATTTGAATAATTCCTGACTTTTATTATAGGCTTTGAATTTGTATTAAAAGTTCTGTTATTTTGTTATTCAATTGAATTGTGTTTTATATAGACTTTTATTCCTTTAAACATATTGTGTTTCAAAGGCTCTCTCTCTCTCTCTCTCTCTCTCTCTCTCTCTCTCTCTCTCTCTCTCTCTCTCTCTCTCTCTCTCTCCGAGTTTTCTGCAAAAATAAAATGTTTTTGAAAAATAGTTTTTGTTTTATTTTCAGTGTTTTTATTTCTAAAACTTTTTTTCTGTAGATTTTTACAAATGACTTATATTTTTCTCTTCTCATTCCGACCCTAAAGTCATGCCAGTGCTCAGGCTTTACATAATAAATTCTGTGATATGTGTGTGAGCGGCCCATTCGACAGACATTCCCTTCCTATCTGTTGCATTGCGTTTATAAGACCTGTGCTAAGCCTTATTCTCAATGTACCATAAATTAAGAATTTCCAGAATTAGACACATTTTTAGATGGATTTTAGGCCAGAATTCAAAACTATTTGTTTATTTTAGGTATAAATAAATAAATTGTGTTTCAATCAAACGATTATTACAAATATTTATCAAAAAATTGGGATTTTTCTTAACAGACGTTTCACTCTCTTCTGGTTTATTAGTTTATATCAGAGACGAGAAGAGAAAAATGTTTTCCAGTTTTACATAAGACTCACAACAGTTTCAAACGGAGAGTGAGAGTCAATGGTAGTCAAGCTCTCAGCTTATCTGTGCTTTGACTCGAGGTTTTCACATAAATTCGCCTAATTTTGGAATTTTATGTGTTTTACTGAAAATCTTCACGAATTCGATGACTTCTGACTAAAGTATTGAGTAATAGGAAAGGGCTCAACCCAACCACCCCTTGACTATCACTGGTACTGAAATGTTGTGTTTCTTTGGTGTTTTTCCACTGAATTCGGATTAAAGTTATTTTGATTTTCACTCGACTTTTGAATAAAAAAAAATATATTCTTAAAGACTATTGACTTCTAAAAGACGTGAAAATATGATTTTTCTGCTGATTATTAATGTTTTCAAATGTTTTTCAGTAATTTTCAGACATTAGTTGCAAATAATTTTAAGCCTTTTCTGAACATATGTTTGAAAATTTTGAATAATTGCGAGAATTTTGGCAGAATTTAAATGAATAATGAAATGAAATTTTCAGACGTTTTGTTTGATTTTAAATTTGTATTTATTTTCAAAGATTTCTTTCGATTTTTAACGGATTTGTAATAATTTTTTTGGGCGAAAGTAGAACTCAATTAACAATTTTTTTTGTTTTTTCAAATTACAAGTTTATTTAAAAATTAGTTTAATAAGTGTGTGTTGTGTAAGCCCTGAGCGCCTGAGCACCCGATAAGTGGGTGTTAGACCTCTTTCTCTTTCCTCTGCCAGAAGGCTATCCGATGAGTAGTATTTCAGATAATTTATGAGAAAATTTGTTATGAATTTTCGCTTTTATTTATCGATTTTTCGTAGGAATTGTTTTCTTGAGTCGAGACCTGGATTTGAATTTTTGAAAAAAAATCTATTCACTGAATTAATTGCCTTTCCCTCCCTTCCTCCCCCTCCCCTCCAACACTACGACAAATGAAGCCAAACTTCACAATGATTTTTATGAATGAGAAAAAATTCAATTAACTATTCATTTAATAAATTCAAAACTTGAAGAATATATTCTCATATGACTCAGACTTGTCGCTAGTTTTAGGCCAACCTCTGCCTATCTTCCCATTTGTATATGAAATTTGATTATTTCTCGAATTCAAAGTCACTTTATTTACAAAAAATTTTGAATTTTTATTTGATATTATCTGTCGATAGACTCGAAAATATTTATATCTTTTTGAAGTTGTTTTGCATTCGAGTTATAAATCATTTGAATCTTATGTTTGAAACCAAAGTTTCATTAATTGATAGTTAAGTTTTAGGTTCTGTTTGAGAGCAAAACTTCTTTAATCATTTGAAAGTACAGTAGTTTTGAGACATTTTTCTATTCTTGAGATAAAAGTTTTTAGACAAATATCTTATTCTTTAGGTCTAGACATAAATGTATGGAATATTTTGGACTTTTTCTGTCGCTTTCAGTACTTTTTCAGTGAAATGTTTGCCAAAAAGAGTGAAAAATTAGTTTTCCGTTTATTTTTATTTTTAAGTCAGTTTTTATTTTAATGGATTGTGTTTTGTCTCTCATTAGAAGTACAGTCGAGTCTAGTTTTCAAGTAGGAATTTCTAAGCTCTTCTTAGCAGGGGGTTAGAGTGTATTTCACCAAAGTTTTGGTCTTAGGGAAGGGCAGGGAAAGGGTAAGATGGCGGCTGAAATTGCCTTTTTGGTCACATTTTTGTTCAAAATGGGCGAAAAATGGCATTTTTTTCGAGGAGCTCTTCCGAGCCCTCCAAAGTCAGTAGGGTTTAGCTGATCCCCTTGGGCATCACTGCTTCTAACCAGTGTTTTCTATATTCAAACACTTTTGATGCAACATTTCTACCCTCAGCTCGGAATGAATGTCTATTTTTCTTATGTTTGGCTTAATTTTGTTTTTTAATAAACCGTAAAAAAGTGGTTAAAACTGTGTCAAGAATTTGCATCGAATAGGAATTTGTTTTTAAGATTCTGTTGACTCAAGAATTTTGTTCAAAAAAATAGTCGATTAATACAGAGATTTGTCTTATTCTTCAATTGAAGACATTTTGCTTATTAAGACATTTGATGACAATTCTGATCTGTTATTCATTTTCATAACTTTTGCTCAAATGTTCAAAAATAGATGGAATCACTCTAAAAATCACCAAGCAATCGCTTTTTCTGGCGTGCTTTCAATTTGGTATACAATTGGGTCATTTTTAGCAAAATTAAACTTGGTCATTGGTAAAAATGTTTCAGTTTATTATCGATTTGTTACTTAAGTAATTCGAGAAATCCATTATTTGTATGAAAATATTTGCCATTTGAACCTCTCATTAAGCGACAGCACAACTCAAACATAAATATTAAAGAGTGATGTTTTGTCCCCTTATTCTATTGTCTCAAACAATTAATAGTCTTGTAATAAATTATGACATTTTTTCCAACAATTTATCTGAATATTTGAAAAATAAATATTTGTTTTCAAAGAGTTTTTTAGTTCAAATCCAAGGCTTTTTCGCAGTCATTCACGACTCGATTCTGACATTTATTCTCTTATTTACTATTCTTTTGTAATTCAGACAAAACTATTGACAAAAAGAAAAATTTAAAAATTAATTAATTTTGAATTCTTTACGCTTATTATAAATATATTTTGTGTGACTTTAAGCCAATCATTGTGTTTGTAAACTACAGTTTGAATATTTGCTTTTGATTAGACTCTGAAGCAGTTTTACAAACTGTAAAATTTTGAAGTCAACAAA
Organism: Edwardzetes edwardsi; assembly: GCA_034693445.1. NCBI lineage: Eukaryota > Metazoa > Arthropoda > Arachnida > Sarcoptiformes > Ceratozetidae > Edwardzetes > Edwardzetes edwardsi. Next base: position 5,359 of record JAQFXL010000438.1, read on the forward strand.
ATTATTGCAAAGTTTTAAAAAGATTACCAGAACATAATTTTTGCTAGATTATTTTGTGAAAGAAGGGAGAGGGAGGGAGGGAGAGAGAGAGAGAGAGAGAGAGACCGCATAACAAAGTTGTGAAATGAGCTCAAGTTTTTCGGCAAACATTTTGTTTGATTTTGTTGTTCGCAAATCTGTTGATTAGTTTTCTGTAATTATAAATAAATCAGTTTATTATTTATTAGCATTTTTTTGTCACTAATTATCATAATTTTTATGAATTTGAATATAAAATCCAAATATAAATCTGCGTCTGATTTATGTCTAACTCTTTGGGACAGACTTTTAGGGCCAACAATATTTTGTTCGCAACTTATTTATTGGTTTTCTTTTTCGCAAACTTTGAAATTTATGGCAATTTCTTTGGAAGAAATCACAGACATTTTTACTAGAGTATAATTAAGTGATTTTTTGCTGGTTTTTCTTCAGTCGATTCAATGAATAATATAGTATTTCATCAGAAATTGATTTTTCAATATAAATGAGTTATGGTTTTGGCTATAAATTGATAAAAATATTTGCGAAAACTTATTAAATTCAGTTGACTTTAAATTGAAATTTACGAGAATTTGGGCTTAAATTCAAATTTTAATAACAGCTATGAATATAAATACTATTTATGTGCGAAAAAGTTATTGAATTTCAACTGAAAGATAATTTTTTGGAGAATATTATGAATTTATTTCAACTTTGAGCTAATGATGTCTTTTCTGTGGACAGGCCTACGAACTGTCAACATTGACCGGCACTCAGGTAATGCTTTTAGTGGCTTCAGAGACGGGACATGTCTACACTTTTGCCACAAGAAAACTGCAGCCAATGATCACATCAGACGCTGGAAAGGCACTCATCCAGACCTGTCTGAACTCACCCGATCCCAACTCTTGTCTAATGTCTGGCGACCAGAGGATGTCGGCCACGGGCTTCGAAGAGACTGACCTGACCTACGCCGTCGGCGACGAGTCTCCAAACGATAAGGTTTGTAATAAATGTCTCAATACTTATAATTTATATGCCATTAAAAACGCTATTTTAGCCAAAGTTAAGGACTATTCCACTCCTCTATCATAACATACTTTCTCTGACAACAAAATTCTTTGTTTTGTTTTTTAATGTCTTTCACTCTTCACTGACTGTTAAGACTTTTTTGCTATTCATTAAAGTCTTTAATTATAATGAACTTCACATTTGACTGAAATTTGTTTTTTATTCAATGAATTATATGTTTAGATAATTAGTGATGATATTCACTATAAGTTTGGTAAATTAAATCCGCTCTTAATTCACATCTGTTTGGATTTTTTGTGATGAGTGCAGACCTTTCCTTTGGTTCCTAACGCTAAGGGTTTCCGATATAATAAACTCACATTGATTTCAGTGATAAATATTTAGTTCATTTGATAAATACTAGTATTTCATTCATTAAATATTACAGTGTTTGACGTCAACCCTAGAGTATAGTCTTATTCTTTAGGATTTGTTTCTCAATTCATTCATTAAAAACATTTTTTGTTTTTATCAATTCAACAAATCTTAGGTAACGTAAGGTTTTGTGATCTGTTAAACACTGACTTTCCGACTGATCTCAGTCTGACTTATAGTCAGGTATTCATTAAATTTTTGCTTTAATTTCCTGATTAAAAGATTAGTATATTTTAATAATCCTATGAAAAATCGCATAAAACTATTAATTAGTCGCAAATTCGAGTTCTTGGCATAAAAGCCAAAATATTTTCTCATTTTATGCCATTTTTTCCGTCGACTAAATTTTTATCGAAAATCGATTAATTCGTAAATAATTTCTATGTTTTTTGTTTCACAAATTTTGTCTCAAAATGTAATCTGAATTTTTCATTTGATTCTAGCATTAGATTAAAGGATATTTCTTTTGCCTTCAAATTAATTCATTGATTAAATTCAGAAAACTTTATAGTATTTTATTCCTCGACATATCTGAACGAAAGAGTTTCAGTTATCGGCGAATAAATTGAATTTAAAATAAGTTTTATTTTATTTTTCGCTTAAATTAATGTAAATTTGTTGAAATTTTTTCATCACTTCTCGAGTTAAAGAAAATTGTTTTTATTTTTAGTCTCAGATCTGAAATAGTAATTGATTTTAATTAAAACCTCTTTTTTCTGATGATTTATAAGTTTTCTCAACACTTATCGCATTGAATATATTTTTGCCGATCCTTTCCTTCAATACGTAGACCAGAGTTAACAGCAATCACATGAGATTCCCAACAAATTCTTTATATATTCTTTGAAAGACTCATTACGTACTAAATGAGTGATATTTTACTCAAATGACAACAAAATTAAATTATTTATTCTTCGACTAAACGGTCCATCAATTCGTTTAAGTCTTTAACGCAATGACTAAACAAAATGAATGAATAGATTAACAGAAAAATTACTGAGAAATTCATTTCTTATGTTTGACTTTAATTAATATTTTCCTGTCCGTCCACTCCAGTGATGAGTGCAGTTTACGCAATACTTTAATCAGGGATCTCCAAACCCAAGGTCAGGGAGGATGTTTTCTATTTTTTTTTCATAGTGGAGAGTCAAATAGGGGGAAAATGGCGGTTAAATAGTGACCAAGATGAATATTTTCAGGCTAAATCCGGCCTAGGTCTTTGGTCTAGTTCATCAAGGGAAGTGATCTTGCTCAGCGTAAAGAATTCAGGGGATTTTATTCAGACACCCTTGTGGATCCCTGATTATAAGTATAGGTTTGCTTTTTATGTTGGCTCGTTTCGGATGAGCTTTGTTGAGGGGGAAGGGATAGTGTCGACTGTTCTATTGAATACGTGTTCTTTGGGCGCAGCTGTTGATCCGAATCGATATTTTTCGCAATAATTAACATTAATTTGTAATCAATAGTGACATTAATTTGTTTATTTCCATACTTAATGATCGACCCAATCGTCGAGAGCTCTTAATTACAAATTATATGTAAATTCACTCTTCGTTTTGGCCAACAATTGTCTGAGAAGTCGATTGTTTTGCGAAAATAAACGTAACTTTTTCTCTCAATTCTCGTTTTCAACGCCTGATTCCGAAGGCGTAGTCAGCTTTCAGTCTGATTTCACCCATTTATTTGCTGACAGTACCGCCAAATATACCGTTCCCTTCAATTGTCTGATGAAAATATAACTGTTTTGTTGGAAAAGTACTTCAAATTTGTATTGTATTCAAGATTTCATGCCTTTTATATGCCTCCAAATCAGTGATTATATGTTAGGTCTTTGAGTTCTCATTTGAAATTCTCATAGCACTTGAGAACCTGGCGCTCAGCCCCGCCTCCAATATTATTTATGCATAAATGACCCAGACAAGCATCGATACTGAATAAAATAATTGGTTATTTGCAGGAAAATAATTTCAGTTTTCTATTAATTGGTGATTAATTTATTCACAATTTAATTACTGATTAATTACTCAAAGTTTTCAAACCATTAATTATAAATTATTTGTAATAATCGATGCAAACATTTATTGAAAATCCAGTTTTTATCTATAATTTTCTCATTTAATTTACTTTCAACTCATGTCTAAAGTGTTGACATTTATTAATGAATTGATTATTATTTTGCAAAATCATGTCTAAAATGCAATGTTTTTCATAGAAAATGTATATTTTAGTCGATATAAGTTTCCTAATTATAGAATAATTTATTCTGGGTTTTGATCACCGAATACCTCAGCTGTGAGGAGAGAGAGAGAGAGAGAGAGAGAGAGAGAGAGAGAGAGAGAGAGAGAGAGAGAACTGTTAAATGATTAAGTCGAAAATCACCATGGATGCTGTCAGATACTTGGCTAGAAGCCAAAAGAACCTTACTCATCACTGTTTTTGGATCCCCTGTCTGAGCGCCTCTGAATCCCTGCATCTGTAAAATAAATAGAATTTTTCAAACTAAACAAAACCATTAATTGTTTGCAATGTTTAGAATCCATTACTTATCAATCTTTTATAATTACATAACTGATTATCTCTGAAATTTTGCTCGATTACATTAGAATAAATATTGACATTTCTAGTGATTTCACCTAGCACATCATTCAGCTAAAACACTTTGAATGTATTTTAGTCGAAGTGATGCAAAAAAACTCTTGAATTTAATGATTAGTTTTCAAAACAATGTTTGAAATGAGTTTCAATTCAAACACTTGAATACAATTGTATTTGAGATGAAATGCATATAGTTTTCACTCGAATTCATAATTAATTGCAATTATGCTTCGCTTGAATTGACTCCGAATAATGGATTGCAATGAAAGCCCTGACAAACAAGTTTCAAATATAACTGTCCTAATGTCTGATGCGCTGTAACCAGGTTCCAATTTGTTGTGAAAAGGATTGCAATTCATTGTAGAAGAAAGTTTGTGTTTCAAATGATAAATATACAACACTCTGAGGAAGTGTGAAATTTGTTCATGCTCGTTTAAGGTGATTTCAAATTATCCATTAATGATTCTCGGAAAGGGATTTATATTCTGTTCGCTAATTGCAATTCAATTAATATCCACTCGAAATGCCTACTAAATTAGTCTTGAAAAATAGACGAAATCAATCTTGCTGACACGAAAATGTAATTGATTAAGTTGACTGTTAATTACTCGGGAATGCATTGAATGATTGCGATTCTTACGTTCCGCACAAGTCATGTATGGATAGATTGTGACCAAGGATTGCATTTTCTAACATTAATCCAATGATATGAAAATATTGCTGAAAATGTCACAAAACTGACTGAAATGTTGAATTACTGAGAGAATAACGATATTTCCTTCGATTCTATTTAAGACTATTTCCCATTGAATTTGTATTGAAAACTGTATTCGAGAGATATTTTGTTAAATATTTCGTATGAATTGCAAAATATTACAGTTTATGAAACGGATATTCAAAACAAACTTAAGAATCATTTATACCGACTCTGAATCCGACATTAATTTCTATTTTGGGCTTTGATTTCCCCATTCAATCAATTCTTCGTTGATATCAGTCGTGGCTCTAGGAATAAGGCCCTAAATAATATTCTGGAACATTGATTCATGCATTTTATGTATCAAACAATCTCCATATGTCCTAAAAATTCACTTGTATTTGCTTAGTTTCTTTGATATCTTTGATGAGTTTGATCCAGCAAATTTTTGATATGAAACTCATTTCTATCAGTGCTTTGTTGAGATTAGAACTAATTATTGCGAAAATACTTTATTTTGTCTGAAATTGTCGCTAAGAATTCATATTTCCATTTAAGGAATTGTCGAATAATTTTATGTCTCTTCCCATTGAATGTCTGTCTAATTAAATGTCCTGAGACTTAAAGTCTGTTCCCCCAATAACTTCATCCCAGTGCTGATAACGAAGGATTAGTATTTGCATTATTCGTATACCAGAATCCCATTTGCAGAGCCGTATCGCACAGAATACTATTTTTGGAATACATTTCCCTCTAAAGTCTCATTCGTTGAATAATTGAATGCATTGTTTAACGAAAATATTCACTAAAATAGCTTTGATTTTATGTGACATCAAAACTGTTTAATACCCGCAATGTTTTTGATGCGAATAGGAATTTGGTATTCCTTAAGACTACTATTTTTAACATATGATGCAAAAAATTTGGTTCCTTTTGATGGCATCTTTGAAATTGTCTCCGAGTACTATTTGAAAGTTTTCTGGATATTCCTCTGATATTTCGTTGATTTCCTGCAACTTTTAATCAAAATTAAATGCTATTAAATAATAATAATTAACAAAAAATTAAATAATTCTTTTGCTAATCAAAAAACAATGCTTTGAATAACACATTAAAACAGAAGCGAAAAACAAAACGCTTTATAACTTAAATAACAGAATATTCTCAAAGGATATCAGAATTTTAATTTAAGTGCTTTTAATGTTATAAAGTATTTGATTTAAAAATATATTTTAATTTAGGTTTAAATATAATTTTAATGCATTTTTTTGATTGGCATGAGTTATGACATTTTTGTTAATTATTTGTTACTTTTCTCCCTTTTATGTTTGTGTGCCATTTGTTGCCTGTGCTCTACCACTACCACTACCCGTGCAATACATTTGATTGAAACCCACAAATATAGTCGTGTTCTTCAATGTCTTCGCCGACGTCCTGTCTATCAATGTGTGGCAATAATTCACAGACCAATGGTCTGACACACAATCAGAACCACAATAATAATAACCCACTGAACCACAGCCATAACCACAATGGTTTGCACGCACTGTTCGCCGACTCGGGCATATCACTGGACCAGTTCACCGATGGCCTTATAGGCGTTAACTGTTCCTCTCCTACACGTCTGCCGCCATTTTGCACCATATGATCGGTTAAATTATCTCTAAATTACAACCAATTGTTTGTTTAGTATTTGATTTTTTGTTTTACTTGTTTTGTTTGAATTTTTTTTCGCAAAATTAATGGTTATTTTTAAAGCTTTCAGTGTTTTCAGTGTCGTTTTAATTCTTCGTTTTCATCAGATCCGATGAAAATCTCATTTTCTTTGTCTTAAGGACCGCCTTATCTGTGATCACACAATACAGTAGTTTTGGAAATACTTTTCAGTATTTTAATATAAATTGAATTTTATTTGAATCTATGCACAGATTCTAAGAGTTGTTTCCATAGATTTTATATAGAATTTCCTCGAATATGCAGTTATTCCTCGATTGGTATCCTATATCGGAGTCAACCCCTTATTTATATTGTATTTCAATGAAGTCTAACTAATTTTGATTACAATTCGACACAAAAAAAAGTGTTAGTTTTCTCTAACACTTTGACGAAATATTTTTCAATAAATCATTACAACCTTTGCCACACAAAACACATTGAGAAGGGATGGGCAGAGAGTGTCTCAACACAATTAGGCCGAGATTTCTCATGCAATCGATTGTATGCAAAACTGGTGAAAATTTTCAGTAAATATTTGTTTGAGTCGATTACTAAACGAAATTTTATTCAAAGGGCAAAAATTATTATTTACTCTGTTTATTGGTATTCAATTTCATTTGGAATCCAATGGGTATTTATGAATACATTATGTAATTTTATAACAGTTATGATAGTAATTAAGTTATGATAATAATAGTGATAACAAACACTGTTTTTTTCTGGTATTGTTTTTCAAGAGTTCCGCGAAATTGAGATCCGAAACAAATATATTCAAAGATATAAAGTATCGAAAAGTTTTGTTTAATTGCATTGCAATTTGCATTCACTTCTCAAACATAACCCGAAAACAACAATAAGCGATAAATTTCTTAATCATAGCGTTTAATATGCGCTCAAATAGTTATAAACTCAATTGAATTTGTAGTTCAATGAACAGGGTTGGTCTATAATTCTATGACGGGTTCACCAAGGGGGTCAAATCAAGAGCTAGTGATCAAACTAGATATTGTCCTGAAATTCATAGAAACCCGCTGTTTCCTACATAAAATTAACCAAGATGATTGAGAAATTTCTTCTACTGATTGCACAGAATAATATTAGAATGGTGTCAAACTGTGTTTATCCCTAGATCTAATTACCTGAGTAATGAACTCTTAACGAATATATATTCTCTGAAAAAAATGCCTAAAAGAGTGCGAATGACATACAGTTCCTGTGATTTATCATAAAATGAGCTGAAATTCCCCCACAAATGCCTTAATTCGTGAGATTTCATAATGTTTTTGCTCTTGTATTCAATGATCTCTTTTCAGACGCTTCGCAATCAATGACTTTTGTGTGTTGTTTGACATCAGAATTACAGTTAAACTCAATTTTGCATGAATATTTAATTTTGATTACCTTTATTGATAGATAGTTTTTCTCAATTCTCTCCATTTATAGCAATTCTTTACAAATTAGAGAATAAATGACTTGAAATTCAAAACAAATTATTGAAATTTGGAGTAAAATACTTATAATTCAATTCATTTGCAAATATAAATTCATTTGAAAACTATGGAAATTTCGAAATCTCTGTCCATTTGAGGCGTTTTGTAGACAATTATCTAAAATTTTATTCAAATATGATTAACATATGAATAGAAAAACTGCAAAAATGTTGTTTGCATTCAATTGAATGTCAATTTGACGGACATATTGTTCGACAAATTATTTTCAATCAATTGGTTATCTTTTTATAGGCCTTTATAAGAATAGTGTGAAAAGAGTGAAACCCATTCATAAAAACCCGTTATATCTCCGCAAAAAAAACAGAATTCTGTGCATAGAGTTTGAATGAAACAAATTATTGACACAAAATTGAAATTTTTATTAACAAATGATTAGTTAATTTCCAGCAGAAAATTATCCCATTTATGGAAATAATTATTACTTAATTGAATTGTTTTTTCTTTCAATTTCTATATAATATTTGTTTTCATTGTTAATAACGACAACACATTTGAAAAGTATTACAATTTTTATATCAAACTCTCTCTTATCTGTAAAAATCTTCATTTAATTGTTTTTATGAGTTATTCACAAAACAAATCAATTATTGTTTTACCGGTGATTATAATTCACATGAAAATTCGAAATTTATTTGACAAGGTAATTATTTTTTCATTCGGCGGACCATTTTGTTTGTTTGAAGATAATTATCAGATAAGAAAACGATTATATCAATCAAAAACTTCAAAGGATCTCTCAGTTTTTAAATAAGGGTTCATTCAAGTAGTTGGCAAGCTGACTGTCTGCCATAATCTACTGTTGCCTTCCTTCTCAAAGCTTGTTACGAATTGTTTGAATAACCCATAAATTAAAGGATTTTCAAAAATACTTTTAACAATTGAGAGTAAAATTTTATTTTTATATCAAAAGAGCAAATCTAATGAAAATATGTTAAATATTATTATAATTATTATTATTATTGAATTAGAATATAATTAGTCATTAATTTTTACGCCAAAACTAACCGCAAAACAAAATACTTATTATAATCTTCATTATTATTATTTCCATTATTATTATAATCCTCTTAAATATTCATTTGTTTTTATAATAACTTAAGAATTATTTGTTTTTTACTGACAATTGTGTGAAATATATTTCAAAAACCTATTCCTCCCTTTCCATGGGTTTGAATATTTCAGATCTACTAATAATAAGGAGAATTAACTTAATTTCAAAGACAATAAACTCTCGCTATTATGAACTTATAATTCTAGTGATACTAACCGTAAGCCAAAGTGTGTATAAATAAAATTAGTATTAATTTTATTTTAAACATTATTATTATTATATTATTTTAATTAATATTATTTGCATTTTGTGTTACTATACGACTCTAATATTTCGAATAGTTTTAAGCAATTTTTTATCTCGATCATTTTTTCGGGTATTTGTCCGAAGAAGAGAATAATTTTTTCGAATAATTAGTTATTAAAACAATAAAAATGTTATAAAATGTGCGGAATCTTCTCATATCTCTAAATCTATTTCACCCGTGTTTTTAATCCCATGAGTGTTATGAAACTTTTTGGCAAATTATTCGGTTACCGATAATTAGGTTATACTGTCATTGGATTCTTCAGTCTTTATCTCTGGTTTGAAGGCCAGAGAAGTACTAAAAAAATGTTTGTCATTAGAATAGAATTGTTTATAAAAAGAGTTCTCTTTTTATGTTTGAATAGTATTTTGAATACAAAACATGATATAAAGGAAAGACATTTATTCACAGCAAACATCAAAATGAGATATTTGTTAATTCTATTCATAGAAATTCTTTTGCTTATTCAACAACCAGTACAGTCATTATTGGCTCATTCTTTCAGTACGTATCGCATGAGATATTGCGCGGAAATTATATTCCAAGCAATTAAAGTCGTCAATTCTGATGGATGAGTCGTTAAATCTTTAGCTCTTGGTTCTTTGAGCTGGAATAGATAACACTGATTATTTATGGCGATTCTATGAGTTATCTTTGTTTAGGTACTGATTGACTGAACACTTCTGTCGTCTAAAAAGTTTTTAGTTTCAGATTTGCATCTGATTTACAGTAAAATCCCATAATTAGTGTGAACTTGAATACTAAATGACATTTTTTAACGTTTAAAACTTCCTTATTTTCAAGCATTTAATGAATGAAAAGAAGTCTTTTCTAATCAAAGAGCAAATAATTTGCATTATATTTAAATAACTCGAAATGTTTGCCACTTTTTGCATGAATTGCATCTAATTTTTTTGCTGATTCGGGAAATTTATATCATTTTATTCCAAATGAATATATTTCTATGAATACAATGTTTTTACGAACATTTCATACGATTTCCTTCTCTTTTGTAACTTATCTTTTAATGTTTGCCATAATTAACAGAATAATGAAATTCAAAGCAATATTCAAATTCATAAATCATTCAAATTGTTTATAAAAATATTTTCATTTTATTGTAGAAAAAAAGACTATAGTTTTCAATGTTTTCCTTTGATATTCAGGTTTAATAACAGATTTTGTTGGAAAAATTGCTATAATTATCCAGTAAATCAATAAAGGGATCGCCAGGCTGTGTAATACCCATCATTCAGTCTTATATCTAGGTCTTTGTGACTAACTGTGTGGCCATCCCTTCAATAATTTCTAGCATTCATAGAATTGATATCTAATTTGTTTCGCAATATTCTAACCGTATATTCAATTATAGTATAATTTTTCTTGAATTTCAATAATTATATGCAATTAAAATGAATTACGAATTGAATGAAAAGCAAATCAAAAAATTTTTATTTGTGAACACAAATCATAAACAGTTAGTGAATTGCAATGAAAGTCAAAACCTTTTCTTCACATTTAATGACTGATAATTACAATAATGTTATTCTCAACCTATTGGACAGACCTCTTAATGGGTGCGCCGTTTAATTGCAATTTAAAAGAGTTTTTCTCATTCAAAAAATGCTTTTATTCTCTTCTCTATTAAATACATATCAATACAAATGAAAAGTCGAAAAGAAGTCTCTTTTCAATGAATATAAAAAAATTTCGTCTCTTTATTTGATTTCAAAAATACTTTACTTTTCATTATTCGTCTCTCAATAGGAAACTAATGGAAAATATCAATAAAAAGTCTATTAAACTGTCTTTTTGTTAAACTTGTTTCAAACAATTCATTGGAATTTCTATTCATTTATGAGATTTCAAATATAATTTTGTCTTTTCATCCGATTTATAGGATCTCTCTCTCTCTCTCTCTCTCTCTCTCTCTCTCTCTCTCTCTCTCTCTCTCTCTCTCTCCGAATATTTTGTAATATTTTTAAGAAAACATTTTTTGTTTGCTTTACTCAATATTTCGAGTCCTGACATGAAGTTTGTGAGTAATTAAAGGAAAATCATATTTAAGATAAATATATTACTCCTTCTTCAGAGAGTGTATGAAAGGCTCTTTTGGCAAAACATTTTGCAAATGATGTTCGCATTCTTGCGCTCCGACTCTTGTGTTTCTAAATATGGATTTTAGAGCAAAAACTTCTGTAAAATCAGAGCAAAAGATTAGATGTGTTTTTGTAGGAAACGACACCAGAATTATGTGTTGTCAGTCCAATGCAATGATAGGCTCTGAGATAACAGTAGTTCCACTGTTAGGGGCTTCCAAGTGGGCGATAGGCTCGAAGCCAACTATACTTCCAGAATAACAATAGATTTGGGGATTTTATGGCAATATTCTCTTACAGTTTATCTCATTTTTCTAAAACTTATCCAAGAATTTGCTTAACGTATTGCAAGTATAGTTTGAAATCTTACGAAATCTCATGTAAACATCAAAGAAACTATGCTTGATCGAATCTGAAACTATTTTCAACTCACAATATCCTTTTTCAGCTAGTAATATTCAAGTGATATCCGGGTGATTCTCGTTGGAATAATCTAATTTTGAAAGCAAACCATTGAATAGTGTTTTGATCTAAGTTTAGACACAGAATGAGATGATGAATAAAATTCCTGTTTCTTCCTATTTATGACACTCCACTTGAATTCCATTGAACTGAACAAGAGTATAAGTTTGCATTGTTGTCACAAAATCACTCAAAACTAACTCGATCATATCATGAGCGCGGAACTGTCGTATGCTTTAAATTCGAAGATGCGCAACGACTAGAACGAAAATTGATCATTCCAACTTTTCTTAGACAATTGGCAAGACAAGTTATTCACCTGCTTGAACTTTTCAAGTTATAATTCTAGATTTATTCTAGATTAATTCTAGAGGTATAATATTCTAACTTAACTATTGAAACACACATTTTATATCGATTTCTACCTATTCATGAGTTAATACAAACTTAAGTTTTGATAAATGCACTGAATTTGAGCTCAGATTTTGTCTAAAAATAGTTATTTTCCTCCCAATCTTTGCTCGTATTTGCTCTTAGTTTTCACTTTTAAATTTTGATATATATTTGAGTATTTTCTTCAATAAATTCTTATATAACTTATTGGAAAAACTTATTATTTTTTGACTCAACTCTTATCTAATCGTCAGAAATAACTTCTTTTTAAGTAATAGCTTTTGATTCAAATTTAGAAGATTTTTACCGATTTTTTTCGCATCCATTAATCAAAAGCTATGTTTAAAAACTTCACTCAATTCCTGAAAACAGTGTTTTTGCTCTTATTTACCAATATTTTGCTGAATGTTTCAAATTCTCTCTTGAATTTTACGAATGAAATCAGATTTTAATTATTCAAGAATTTCATTAAAACTGTAAAATTTAAACCGATTTCTTCTGAAACCGATTAACAGTTGAAATAAATGTTTATTTATTCACAAAATCAAGACTTTAAACGAGAATTTTATTTGTTTTTTCTGAAAACTCAATGAAATAAACATTTGATGGAAAATATCGAAATATTTTTCCCAAAAGAGTATACTTTCGCTCGAATTTCAGCCTAAATATATCAAACGTCAAGAAATCAGAAAATTTCGCTCAGAATTTATTTATAGAACCTTTTAACTTTTTGTTTACATTTACTTCATTAGAGAATCTACTGCCTTATTCTGTGCAAAGATATTCTGTTAGTGTAATTAATACATTATTGAACAAGGTTAATTGCATACTGAGTCACCTTAATTCACTCTTAATTATATCCAAAGAAAAGTTTGTGGGCTTGTATTTTGATAATAATCTTGGTGAATTGGGACATTCGCTTGGCAATCCCCAGACTATATTTCTTGATTTATTCACACGAAAGTGTGAAGGTTTACATAATCGCAAAACTATTTCTTAAACGGCAAACAAGTGATTGAATTCTCAAAACTGTTTACTCAACAAATCTGTTGTCAAATATGAGTCAATTGGATCTCAATTTCAGATGCATTTCATCGCAATATTTGCTTTCAGACATAACTTTTATCAAGATATCAACCGAAGAATTTTAAACTAAGAAATTTGAATCTCAATCCATTGCCAAAAGAAGATAAACAAGTTCTTTTTCTGATGATTTAGCTCAAATTTTGACTTATTTAACAATTATTCATTCTATTTATGAATAAATTACCAAGGTATTAAGAGCTTATAATACTCCCTTGTACTTTCTTATGATGGCCATCCCTGTGTTTGAAGTAGTGAATGGGTCGGCATCTTATTTATGTTTCTAATACTCTAACCGTTTGTTCAATTGTTTTATGATTTTCTTAGAGTTTTTATTCTTTAACTGTAATTAAAATTATTTACTTTAGGAATGAAAAGTAATTTTCAAAAACAAGTCTTAAATGTCTTAACGAATAAATAGCTTTTGAAAACAGTTTCTCCGCTTTTAATGGCATATAATTACAAACAAATTGTTTTTATTGAATATCGAAACAAAATTTTCTCGAATAGAGTGACGAATCATGTGATCCGCCTTCAGGACAGTGTCCGTCGAGTGGCGACTCATCAGAGGAGGGCACAGACTCGCCAGAGCTCTTGTCCAGTGTGATGATGAGCAACGGGTCGGCATCGGCCACAACTTATGCACAGTTAGAGAATGCATTACCACTTAATTATCTAACAGAAGCCAATCTAATAAGCAGTAAACTTGCAAATCGTCAGCTCCTTTCACAACTGACTAACGCTAATGGTATGTACCAATTTACCATGATCAAATACACGAACTCCTTGGGATAATCACTATAATTAACAATTAATTGCTATTAATTAATGGGTTTCTTTTGAAAATCAATAGTATTATCGACGCAGTCATCCCTATCGCACACATCCCACTCCTCTCCCTCGTCGTCTGGCTCTTCGTCTTCTCTGGTCAGCTGTTCGTCACCAATGAATAGCGGAACCAAAAATGGGTCAAAACAACAATTTTCGGGAACAAAAACAAATTCAATTCATAACGCAATACAAGGGTTGCCTCAAATCAGTCAGACATCAGCTCAACACTTGTTAAGCGCAGGTATTCTTAAAGTGCATCCATTTATTGATCAATGAATCGATAAATTTAGTGATTAATCATTTGATTACTTGTTTTTCAATCACTCAATGCTTTTATTATTAAAATTATTGTAATTTTCGGATCAAAATCTATAGAAAACTTCAGAAGTTTTGCTTTGAATTGAAATTATTTGTAGTCATCTGAAAGCTCTTAAAGGGATGTCCAGAGGGAAAGTCATTAGTGGTCAGTACTGTAAGGGTTTTAATCGATTGAATTTCAATAATTTTCAACTTTTATCTGATTTATACAGAAATTAATTCTAATTTTCAATTTTGAAGGGAATATACTTTTGTGTGCGAATGGAAGTCAATTGACACTCCCCTCCCCTCAGTCCTCGCAAACGTCGCCCTCCACTTCAACGCCAACGCTTATGTATAATCCAACTCAAGGAGTGGTTTACACCACATCTGGAGGCGCCTCCGCCAGCAGTCTCTTAGCCGACGGACAATTTATACTGAATTTGGGCCAAAATCACAGCTCAGGCGCTGAGTTTCTCATTAATAACAACACTTTTTCACAAGTAATTCGACTTTTCCTTCAAGATATGAGTTATGTTTTCATTCAGATAGAAGTTTAGGTCATTTTTGCCAAAATTCTGTCTCAAAATTGACTTCAAATGAAAATTTTCCTCAATTTCTGTTGAATTTAATGCTCAAAACATAACTCAATCTTTTGATTTGAAGCGAATTTAATTAAAATTTCCCATTTGTTTGACTAAATTCCAGATCCAATTACAACAACCAAAGCCTACAACCAGTTCTTCGACTACCGGTGCCGGCAAACGGACGACAGAGTCGGGCCACAAAAAACAGCGATCAAAATAACGATAACCTAAAAAATATATTAATTTTTATAATAAATTAATTTTTAGTCCAAATCTTAATATAAATCTAAAGTAATAATAATTCTTAACTCAAATGAAATAAATTCATTGTTTCGATAGGAATTCCCATTTGAGAAGTGCCTAAAAAATGATTATTAGTGTTGAAATCAATCAAAACGTGAAAAATCCCATAAATTTTTTGACAAATTCCTTGTTTTACTCCAACTTTTTTTGTGTTAATTAATATTTCTTTAATTTATTTGTTTTTGTCTTTAATTTTATTATTGAATCGATTTATTCATTAATTGACAGCTTTTTTGTTAAAAACAATTAATTTATTTACAAATAATGTAATTAATGTGAAAATTATTATAAATTTGAATAAAATTTTAAATCAATTTCATTGAAAATTCAATTGATTTCAGGGAATATAGTTTTAACTCGAGTTTATATATCAGTTTCTGCTTGTTTATCGGTTAACTATGGTAA
>JAQFXL010000439.1:0-21154 GCA_034693445.1 Edwardzetes edwardsi
CTAAATCCGTAATCTTATGATAAACATCGAGTTTGGAATAAACGAAATCTTATGAATTTTTCTAATAATCTTTTCTATAGTTTTCTTGAATTCATTGAATGGAAATATTCAGTTTTTATTCACTTTTACCGGGATGCCAGTTTACCCCGGGTTGACACGCAGAATCCTCATTCTCAGTTTATACCGGCATGCGTTTGTTAGCGAGGTAATACGGTAACTTGGTACTACCAATACATATATTAGTGATTTAAGCTACTAATTTCATCAAGTTCCGAAGCTTTTATGAGAAAGAATAATTTGTTAGTACCAAGTTAGTACTGGAATTTCCAAACATTTCCAATTTGAAAACATTTATAACGGATGTAAGTGAGAAGCAAACAAATATTTGTGACCTGGCTCAGTATTCCCAATATGTGGGTAAAGAAGTCAAACTTGTGAGAGTTAAGCTAGCTAAAATGTCACTACAAATCTCAATTTGAAGAATATTCTGGAGTGAAGTGAAAACTTCTAAAATTTTATTTTGAAAACTTAAAACAAAATGAAAATATTTGAGCGAAAAGTGGTGACAAAGAGTTTTATGCAATTCATAATTGGGATCAGATGTTGAGGAAAGGGCTGACAAATAATTTTCTAATTGACTCGAATTAGAGATAATTTGAGGATAACTTGATTTTGAAAAATAAAGATTTTTGAGATTTTTGTCATAAAATGTTTGATTAACTTTCAGTTAAAAACAAGTCGTTAGTAATTTGACCCCAATTTGAGGCACAACTTCTTTGTTGGAGCATAAAAAAAATGGGTCGCAACCCATCACTTGAAAGGGAAACCCTCTCTTTCACAACTTCTATAGAAGTTTAGAGTTTGAATATTTGACTGAATGGATAATAAAATGAAAATTCGTCTCTCATTTGATTTCAATTAAATGGAAAATCAATCGAATAATTGGAGCAAAAATAGTCACTCAACTGATTATATCGAAGAAGAAGAAGAGCTTAAGAGTAGACAGAGTTTAAATGTCTCACTTGTTTTGACGCCAATAGCGGTCCGTCGCCACTATCGACAACTCTCTCACTGAACGGTTATACAGATATGCAAGGTCTCCAGACTAGATCACCTTACAGACAGGCAACTAATGTGCTAGGTCCGCTTCACAAACTGTCTGCAGTGTTTCTACTCTAATTGGATTAATTCTTAAAATAGCTTTTCATTGATTGAAATTAGCTTGGTTTTAAATTTATGAATCGTAACTTGCAGGCTTTCATGGTGGTGACATTGCCTGGAGTGCACAGTAGTGCAGAGTAGCTGGAACTAGTCATAGATGTAGTACTGTGTTCAGTGCATTGTGTGTGTGTGCAGTGCACAGCATAGAGAGTGGAGTACAATATACAGTGCATAGGTTTGGGTTCACAATATCTATAGGCTATTGGCGTTTGTGTTGTGAACACACACTAGTATTGAGCCATATATACAAAAATGGCCGAAAACGATGAACTTCATTACATTGAAGTTTTCCAGAACTGTTTCAACAAAATCGCCCAGAAACAAACGGGTAATTCATTGATTATTCTCATTATCATTTATCTCTCTTATCATATATCAACTGTTTTGGCACTCATTTGTCAAACGTATTGTCCAAATAATATTTGAAATAATCACTGTTTGTCTCAATTGATCACTACTTTCACTATTGTTTTACTGTTATTATTGATAACAAACAAAGTGTTTGCAGTGAAGACACACTTTGTTTTCACAAATCTCTTGTTTTTTAATTTATTTTTTCATCAATTTAACAAATTTTGCGTAAAATTTAGTTTTAATAGTTTGTCAGTCACTGCCATTCAGATTGAATCTATCACATTTTTAAAATGTTTTGCAAAATTTTTTGTTCATTTTTTCTTCGGTGACTTTTTATTGCGATTTGCTATCAATTCAGAAATTTTCAATGCATTCAAATCTCATAACATGTGTACTGTTTTTGTCCATTTTTGCCAATAATTTTCACAAGAATTGTCAATTATGAGCTTGCTATATTTAATTGTTTGATAAGTTGCTTGAGTGTCCAAAATTAGTTGTCCGACCCTTTCATTCATTTGCATTTAAATGAGTTATGCATTGATTAGGTCTTAGTTCCTGTCCTTTGTATTTAACTATAATTAGATTACAATTTAGTTGTCATTAGATTTGAATTAATGTGTATTCAAAACACTAATTAAACGACTCATTGAAAGGAAGCAAAAAATAAATTGAAATATAAAATAATTGAATTAAAAAGTAATTTGAATAAAGCATTCGGTAATTGAATAATAGTTTTGAAGTTTTTGAATGCAATACACTTTAATTGAGTTTAATTTGAAGTGTTTTCTCGACTTTTGATTTTGAATATTATTTATTAAATGATTATTCATTTGATATTGAATTACAACAAAATTGAAATCTCAGTCAATGTTTTAATCGAGTAATTAATTGATTGGTAGATAAGTCCAGAAAAGGTATTCAAGGAATTTGTTGTCTTTTGACTGGGATTTTGACACTAATGTCATCGAAAGGCAGGGATTCTAAGCGTTATTTTATTTGTTATAATTCTTAGAATCGGTTCCTTTCAATGGTTAGGGATGTAGGCATTGGATGTGCTTTTGATACGCCATACGAACTGATTGTTGTTTTTGTTTATCTAAGCCTTAAGGCATAAATCAGTGCCTTTTCTCACACTATTTCGCATATTATTTATTTAACGCCAAAACTCCTTATTTTTCTCTTCAGAAATGTTCGGTTCGTCTAATGATTTGCTATTTTTAGTCACATTTATGTCGAAAAAGGTCTCACTTTTTAATTGACTTTCATTTGATTTGACCGATGCTTCAGATAAAAGTCGCGGCGATTCAATGCCTTATGTCATGCCTTACGGGTCTTCAGGTGACTCTCACACTCACGACGAAGTACTTCTAATGGGACAACCAGTTGGGGGCCCGCACTCGGCCGCCGCCGGTGTGCCCGTCGGAGTTCAATCACATTATCACCAATTGGGTGGTGACCATCATATGCACCATACGCACCATCATATGGCACCGCCGAACGGCCCTAATGGCACTCAACCGCAAAACAGTGCTACGGATACACAATATTTCCCACCGTTTTGTGATACACAAAGAGGTAAGACATTTATTGTTAGCAAACACTTCCACTCTTCGCATAACTGCTTACAAACGTATTTTTGATTGCGTTGACTAATCGTTTGACTGATATATCACTCATTAGATCCAAATAATTAACAAATTTGTGATATTTTGTTAAAAGCAGACAATAATTAGACAAATGTTTTACATTTCGTGATCGCATTCATTGATTTCCAGCACTAATTGATTGGCAAAAGACAGCAATTAATCAAAAATATCGCAAATAAACTGTTAATTCATTCAATTATATGACGATTTGCTGACAGCTGCAGACAAAACGTGATCGAAGACATTCTTCAATCACTTCAACCCTTTTTTGCTATAGGAATGATAGATAGGGACAGACTGTTACCACTTTTCACTTAAGCCAATCAGTTGTCGAAACATAACTGGAATCAGATTTAAGTCTTTATTTAGTTCTCAACTGAAAACCAAATATCAATTTCGTTAATGACTTAATTATTGGACAGACATTCAAAACAATTAGTTTTCATTCTGAGTGCAGTCAAGCGATTGATACCGTTTTGCATAACAATTGTGAAAACAGTGTAATGACTGGTGTCTGACCCTTAGGCACACTCTATGGTTCGGATGCGTCGAGTTATTACTTGGACTCGGGTGATTGGAACGGACAGTCGAATTACCACGCGTTCGGAACACCACAGCCACCAACGCCACAGCCAGTTCAGGCATCACCGGTTTCTGGTTCGTCAGTAGGCAGTGGATCGGTAGGGGCAGTGCCCACACCTGCATATCTAGACAGTATATATGAAAGTCCGATGTCCAATATTTCAAGTCTTCCTCCGATGTCGTCATTTCGCGCTCAAACGGCCCAAACTGTGACACACCCGCAAACGCACTCAACAGTCTCGCCCTCATCGGTGTTTGTGTCACCGACAGGCACCACAACTGTAGTCTCGTCGCCCAGTCATACCACTCAGTCTGGAGAAACGATCGGTAAAACTTTGGTAGGCATTTACTCAAGTGGTTCAGGTGTCGCCACCGCCGATCACACTCCCAGCAGCTATTCCGGATCGACGTCTTCAACGCCTGTGTCCTCACCTCAGACGTGGCCGTCACGACTGACCGTCACTACTAGTTCTGCCCCTTTTGCCAATACAACTGATGCAACTGACCCTCATTTGCATACCCTGGTAATTATTGTCTTGATTTTGTAATTAATCAAACGTTTAGTTAAGAAATGTGTTTATAAGTTGTTTGCACTGAATATATGGCATGAGTTTAACGCGATTATCATTTACTCTCTTTTTGCATGACTTTTGACAATCATTTTATTTGGTTTTGATTTAAATCAATGAATGCATTGAAACACACTTTGAATGTATTGCATGGATGGCACAGCAATCGGCGCAACTCGAAGACCAGTTCGAAGATGCCATTCATTTGCTCGGAGAGGTAGGTTTCCCTCACATTTTGTTTGATTTTTGATTTGTTTTAAACCCAATTATGTTTGAGTTTGATTTGAATCGATGTTAGAAAAGTCGGCTTCGATTTGGTCTCTGATTTGTTTAATATTCTAACCATTTGTCTGAATAGCACTCACGCGGTGTTATGGGTGAGCGTCTCGACGATGCCATCGATATACTGCGTAATCATGCGGAGGGGGCTCCCAATTATCACACTAACCTCACTCAACTAGAGAGTCATGTGGTAAGAGTTCAACCATTCATTTGTCTTTTGAATCTGTTCTCATATATGTCTGTCCGACAGCCAAGTCCTTCAAGCCTAGAGATCGGTCGAAGTGGTACCGTATCTGTTAATGTAAATGCCAGTCAATTGAGGTGCGATTCAGCGCCGCCGCCAACTATTGCCACAACAAGTAAAAAGTCTTCGTCGGCGCGATCGACACCCAATGCCAACGGCAGTAATAGCACAAGCAGTCACGGGAAGGGTACCAAAAGGGCGCGTTCCAGATAGTAAGCCATAAACAAGGAAAGCGGTGGTATTTTACATTAATTTTGTGTTACTGTTTGTCGCACAGTAGCTCAGCTGATGAGGACGACCCGCCGGAGATCAAAGTTGAACGAGAAAAGGAAAGACGTCAGGCCAACAACGCTCGCGAACGGTATGTGTTTTCATTGTGTCTTGATAGTTTTACAATTTATGATCAAATGATGAGAATCTTTCCCCGACTGACATGAGCTAGATACTAATCCAGTGGAGACTATAATTTTTTCTCTGATTTAATTATCAAATGCATTGTTTGTGTGATTTTTGTGAAGCAAACACTTATCCAAACATTTGTTTTACTCAACAGAATTCGAGTCCGAGATATAAACGAAGCGTTCAAAGAATTGGGTCGAATGGTTGTTATGCACCTCAAGTGCGACAAAGCACAGACCAAACTCAATATCCTTCACCAAGCAGTCGATGTCATCACTAGTTTAGAACAACAAGTTAGAGGTTAGTACTCCTTTCGATGGCTGGCCGTCTAATTCAATGGTCTAATTAATAATTGATTTGTTTTTTAATCCGAAAACAGAACGAAATTTAAATCCAAAAACTGCTTGTCTTAAAAGGCGAGAAGAAGAGAAATCGGAAGAAGCGAGCGGTGGGGGCGCCCCTAAGTTTGTCCATCACATGACTGGAAGCCAACCAAATCCTAACGTAAACGCCATAACCTTAGACCCGATGAGAATATCAACTATTGTATGATTTGTTAAATGATTACCTCATTTGATAACCTTATTAATGCTTTGGTGACATCCCTGTGCGCTGTATATAGGGTCCATCCATAACATCTTCAAGTCAGCCACAATAATATTAACCTAATTTGTAAAATAATCGAAACGAAAAACATATTCATTATTATTATCACAATTCTCGACACCAATCCAATGGTCGCCAAACAAAATACAGTCTATTCTATAGATTTATACATAAATATATTCTATAGTCGACTAATAGTCTGTGTTTTACATCTCAATCATTGGTTATTTGTTGACAAAGAAAAAGATAATTAATATTTAAGTGAATCGATTGGAGAAACCAATTCAATGAAATGCAAAAAACTGTTGAATAATGTTTGGCCACCTTTTCATTAATAATCATCGAAACCGATAATTAATTTTAAGTTAATCTCTGCTCTCTATTATCAGTCTCTTCGTTCACTTGTTCTCAGATTTTAAGTCTATTTTTATTTAGTATTTAATTAATTTAAATCTCCAAAAGTCTTGACATTAACTGCTTTTAAAGTTTTGCTCGCATTTAATATTTGCAATAATTTTTGTGACAAAATTCATATTTTTTGTGTTTTCCCTCAATTTTTTTCGCCCAAAGTCTTCAGTTTTGAGGACTTATTGACTGAATTATTTGTTTCAATGAACTCCTCTTTAAGTTCAATGTTTTATATTTAACTCTTTATTTCGCTGTTGTTATCATCACTTTCGGTGTTTATTATAATTGATTTAAATTAATAGAAATCTGTATTTAGTTATGATTCCAATAATTTATATAACAATTGATTTTTTAATTATTATTTAATCCACTCTTTAAGAAAGAGACTGAAAGCTAAGAGCAATGAAAGTATTGTTCATTTATTTCGATTCAAAATCCTATTGAAACGACTCGTACTTAAGAAACTGAAAATAGTTTTCTTTTTCTTCTTTTTTTTTGTTCAAAGAATAACATTATTTTTCTTCAACTCATTAACGACTCATTAATTTTTGTTAATTTAATTAATTATTACTTTTTAATTGATTGAAGAAAACAATTGAAAGTATTTTTAATTTCAAGTGAATTGAATTCAAACTAAAATGATTTCATTAATTTTGTGTCAAATTATATGAATTAAAGAAAATTAAGAGAAAGAAATTGTTTTAAAGATTTTTATCAAATACTTTCATTCCATTTAATAATTGTCTTACAATTGAAGCCTAATTTTAGACTTTTGTCTCAGTTTTTAAGTTCAATCGATTGAAAGCTATTTTATTAATTTTATTTAATATTATTTTCAAATCAAAAGCTCTTTATTTTAGTTAAAACTCGAAAATCGTGTATAAATTGACCACATTTTGGACCCAAACCTTATGTTATTATTTAATAAAAATCACACTAAAAATAACGAATTTTTCTCAAAATTTGTTTAATTTTGCAGAAAAACAAATCATTTGTCAAACAAAAAAGTAAATCATTTTTCTCTCATTTACTGTAATATTATATTAATTATTAATATTAATAAATAAACATTTATTTAATACATAAAAAATATTTGATCTATTGATTGAAATTTCCCTAAGAATTAGTAAACTTTTTGGCCAATTGTTGGTTTTCTAATTTTATTTGATCCAAATCGGCTAAAATTCGACTTAAATTCGATGCAGTCTTTCGCGATCTCTCCGTTTCGATCTAAAAATTGAATTCAGTTTTAGTTGACTTAAATTTGAATTTAGTTTTAGATTTTTTACCGATTCTTCCAATTGTCTGATTTCCCTGAGTATAACACCGATGGCCGAAACGGCCTCCAAGAGTTGGTCGCAGTGTTCGTGCATTGAAGCCAACAGTTTATAACACTTTCGGTTCCATTCGTTTTGTTTGGCGTCCTTTCAATCAAAACAAAGCAATGATTAATGAAATGAAAAATTGGGTCAAAAGTATTGCATACTTTGAATATCTCTTCGTCGGCGACAGTGAAAGTTCGGGACAGCTTTCCGGACAAATTGTTGATCTCTTTTTGTAGAGATCTGGTCTCTAATAATACTTTTTTGGTTTCTTCGTTCTGTTTCTTAACATTGGCCACTATTTCTAGAATTCGTTTTGTATAAGAGCTCCGGGAGGGCGGCCACTGTTGTGGTATTTTTTCAGTCAATTCCTTAAGTAATGATTCTTTGACTTTGATTTCTTTGACTTTAGAATTAATGGATTTCTTCAAATCATTGAGTCTTCTCTGAAGTGCGGAATGTTTTTCTCGTTTAGCATTTGATTCAAACATTAATTGTTTCAATTGATTGGACAATAAGTCTTGGATTTGTTGCCATTTTTCGTTCAGGATTTCTATCTCTTGTTTGACTTCATTTATCTGCGAAACTAATTCTCGACTCGTTTTGTCTTTTGTCTCCAATTCTCGCAAACGTTTGGCCTCTTCTTTGAGAATATTTTCGTAAACATTGACTTTGTTTTCATAGTTCTTATGTTTTTGTATCTCTTTTTGTAAACTTTTTAATTCATTTTCCAATTCATTGACAATAAGATTAAGTTTTTCTTCTTTTTTAAGTTTATCTGATTTTTGTATCTCATTGTCAACAACTAAAGCGTCCAGTTTTTGGTTCAGTGCTGACACTACGGCACCGTATTTCTCATCGACAACAGAATCGGTATTTGTTCCACTTGTGGAACAGCACTCTATCGACACTTTCTTAGACTTAACAAATAGTTGGTTCTCATTGGCCTCACTGTTCAGTAATAAGGAGTTCCACTCCATTATAGAGGAGACATTGTTTGGCAATTTTAGACACTTGTCGTAGTATTTTCGCCGATTGGGCGCCACTTTATTCATTAAAATCGGTTTAAAATTAACTGATTTTGAGACAAATGTGTTGACAGACCACACATTTTGCTCACTTTGAGGACTGTCATCGTCTGTCATAAATGGTAACCAAATTGAACTGATCTCTGCTTTCTTTAAACGAGTTCTGATGTCAGTTCGGGTCAGTCCTGTGGTTCCAAGCGATGAAATTCTGTTCTCTTCATCCTCTTTGGGAAGTCTTTCCAAAAGGAATAAAAACAATTTTCTTATATCGGATTCATTGCCGTAAAGGAATGTCTGGTAACCGACGTCTGATTTATATCCTAATTCCTGAATCGAATAGATTTTAGTTCTGAATCACTTATGGATCAAATAAGTGGAAGAATACCTGTTTGCAAATGTTTGCCAATTGAGTAGCGATTCGGTATTTGATGGACATATTCATGGCTTCATTGATCTGTTTGACCGGTAAATCGAAGTCGTTGTTTGTGTCAATCAATTGAATGCAGTGACAAATACTAGACATGATTTGATGGACTTCCATGTCTTTGATTCCAGTGATTACATCATCGAAGTCACTGTCAATAAAATATTTGTTCAAAAGATTATTCAAACATTTCTTATCAAAAATTAGATCTGAAATACCATCCGATTTCGCGTAACTGTTGTATCAAAATATTGTCCACTTCTTCCATGTCTACAACTGATAGATAAGAGTGTAATAAATAATGAAATGTCTTTTAAATTGAATTATTGTTTATATTATGATTAGAGAGCTTTAAATCATTGATTCGGTAGGCGTTCAGTCAATGCACACAAACATCAATGAAATCACACTTTATTTTCATTCATAAACAAAGTGCACAAAAAGACTGTTCCCTTAATCCCTAAGTTCAAAAATTAGGTGAATTCTCATGAACTATCACAGTTTAAGATAAAAACACCAAACTATGTAGTAGGATTAGACTAGTTCCAATTAAAAAGTTACTCTTTATCAGATAAATTTACTCAAATAGTCTGAGATGAGTGTTACCCTTGAAGTTTTTTCCTCTACAATAAGTGTATTGTATTAGTGTATTAATTGAGGGAAAAAACAGCAAAATATAGTTCGCAATAATAACATTGAATTTGATTTGCGTTTAAATTAAAGCAATTTAAGGAAAAACTGAAACCAATCTGACTTTTATTGTCAATGAATCTCAAGATCCAAATGTTTGATGATTTTGATGTTAGACTCAATTATCTCGAAGACTAAGGTTTTGAGTTTTCACTGTATTTTAAACTGATATCAATCGAAGAGGTTTTGTACACAAAAATTGATTTATCAATAGTTGTCTCAATAGTTGTGTTGTAGTTCTGTATTAAAGTTCAAGTCTTCAAGTCTTCAATCGATTACTTAATTATTAGTCCAAAAGTTGTTTGAAAAATGTTACGACATTTACATAAATCGAAACTTCTTCGCGTACTCTTCAGTCTATCGTTTTTTATATCTGGAATTCTCATAAATTTGATCCAATTCTTACTGTTTGTGTCCATCAGATTCTATGACAAAAAACTTTATCGAAAAATCAATTACTATCTGATATACACGTTATGGTCGCGTATGTCTTCATTTCTTATCTTATTCTCGGTTTGTCCACATTTGACATATTTGTGTTGATTTGTGCAGAGATTGTGGCCATAAGCGAGTGGTGGTCGGCGTCCAAAGTCCGGATGTTCTTCGCAAATGAAGACTCACTCCAATCGCACGCGAAAACACACTCTCTGTATGTTATGAACCACAGATACGAATTGGATTGGCTGTGGGCGTGGATGGTGCTGGACAAATTCGGTTCACTCGGGGTATCAACTCTTATATTCCAATCACTTATGTTTTAAACGAATGTCTGTTCCTATAGAACGCCCGCTCTTTTGCTAAGAAATCTCTGCGATGGCTTCCTATCATAGGCTGGGGTTGGGTTTTGGATGAGTTTATATTCTTGGAGAGGGACTGGAAGAAGGATCAGAATTATTTGCCCACAGCTTTGGACCAATTGATGGCTTACGACCCGCCCATGTCTTTGCTGTTATTCTCAGAGGGAACGCGTTTCACTCAATCCAAATACGAGAACAGCATTGAGTTCGCAAAACAGAAAGGACTGCCTCCTCTTAAGTACCATTTGGTGCCGCGAACCAAAGGATTCGCATTTTGTGTCCAACATATTAAAGAGAAATGTAATCAAAACTGTTGTCTCATTGATATCACAGTTAATTAATGTGTTGTCCTTTAGATCCGGATACTGTTATCTTTGACATTCAGCTCAAGTTTTCGGAAGGGGCCAAACATCTACCGACTTTCGGATCTATAGTCAGAGGCAAACAACTGATCGGAGACTTCTATTTGAGAAAAATCGCGATAAAAGATGTGCCGACAGATTCTGACGAACAGATTTCCCAATTTCTCTACGATTTGTATCAGAAAAAGGTTTGAATTTCTTTCGATTTTCACTTTTTGGCTAAACATTTGACAAATCCATTGATTTTTAGGACAATTTAATGGAATTTCACGAAAAGAACGGTAAATTTCCCGGAATACTAGTCGAAATGCCTCGAAGAGTCGCACCGCTTATTAATTGGATGTCCTGGTTTGTAGTCGTTATGATCTCTTTGTCGTACATACTGTTCAATGTCTTAATGTCTGGAAATCTGTATCTAATCATAACAACGACTTTGATCTTCATTTTTGGTAAGCAATGATTTCATAAGTTTTTGAAATTTTAGAAAAATAATTATTGATTTGTTCTTTCCTTTAGCTCTGAGTTCTGTACATCTGATGATCGGTTCGACTAAAATCAAAAAAGGGTCTGAATATGGAAACCAAACTAATAGTCAAAAGAAAGTTAAATCCGTTTCAAATCCTAATAACAATATCGACGAAAACTCAGCCCTAAGACAGAGATTGAATACAAACCAAACAGAAAATAACTAAAGTTTTGTCATATATTTTACGAATATTTCGATACATTTATTCTAAATTTAATATTTTTTGAAACAATAAATTTGTTATATCTTTAAAAATGTTAAAATCTTATCAAATTGATTATTCCCTCTGAAGGCAAGCCCTCAGCGCAAGAATATTAAATTCCAAGATATCAGTCAATTACTCTATCCGTGAGATTAGTTCAAAATTATCACTTATTTATAGAAAATTTATTTGAATTTAACGAAAAGATTGTGAATTAAATACATATTTAGTTGAAAACAATTTTATGATAACATTAAATACAATATTAAAACACAATTAATATTTTATTTGTTGACTGCTTTTTTCGACTTCGCCTTATTTGGTGTCTTCTCAGCGCTCACCTCTTTGAGGGTCTTTTCTATACTACTTTCTTTACTGGTCTTATCAATACTTCTTCTAGGTGACTTCTCCTTTTCCTTTTCCTTCTCCTTGTCTTTGTTCTCAGCCGCCACCTCTTCAGCCATAATCTGCTCGACATCTAATCCAATGCTCTCTCCGACCAACATCTTTGCCTTTTGAAAGGTAGCGCTGAGTTTGATCTGAACCACATTAATACACATCGAAGTCAGCGCCAAACCGAACAATAAGTATATGAATGCCGCCAACAGAACGTTCTGATTGGACGGCACATAATCACCAAAACCGATGGTTGACATCGAAATGAACACGAAATAGAAAGCGTGCAAAAGAGTCCACCTCTCAGTTGACCAGAATATGATGGCTCCGATTAACAGATATATCATTAGTATAATTATGGCTAAACTTATAGGAAGATTAAACTCGTCGTCGATCTCTAAATAGTCGTCAGGCATTGGTGTTCCCGGAGGTGATGATTGTGCAGAAGTTTGTGGAGGAGTTGGATCTGTCCTCACTATGAATGGAGTCTTACCGCTAGGATTTCTATATACAAAGGCTGGACTTTTTCGTATTCCAATTGGTTTAATGTCTTTGTTGTCTTCCTCTGAATCTTTCGTTTTTGGAACCGATGGTATTAAAGCAACGCCTTTATTGTAAGCATTGACTGCTGTGTCCTTATACTGTGCCGATTGATAATTAGAGACAATTATAACAATAATGAATCGGTTTACAGTGATGCCCAAGGTACCCGACCTCAGGGAGTACAGAATTTTTTTTAGGGAGATAGGTAGGGGGTAAGTCAAAATTCTAGGGAGAGGCGGGGTCCAGCCAAAAAGATTGAGCATCACTGATCGGTTGAATACCTTTATATGTTGGAGCTGAATGGTAGCCCTTCTGCCCATATTCCCCATATTTCTACCGACTCTTCTAACTTTCCTCAGACTTCTCATATAATACAGTCGTCGAATATATTTGAAGACAAATTTGATTCCCCGGGTGAATATTCTTCCCATATCTGCCAAAACCATTAGCAATAGTGGAATTCCAATGAATGCATAAACCATTGTAATTGCCTGACCCGCAGTAGTTTTTGGCGGATTATCGCCATATCCTATCAGAAAATACAATCATTTGTTAAAATAAAATTAGGTGTTGTCTGAAATTCAAACAAAAAGTGCTGAGAAAATCAAAAAGTGTTAAGAATTTCGGAGAATAAAAATAATCGAATGTTTTTTTTGGCATCAATTGAAAAGTTTTTTGTTTTATTTTACGGGTCGTTTGCATACATATTGTGCTCAGAAATTAATCCCAGAATTAGTCCAAAAGAATTAAAGGTATAAATAGATGAGTGAAGAGTGTGTGGCCTTATTTTTTGTTCATTTTCAAGATACTCGTATAAAAACATTAAAACTCTAGAAATGTTTGATGGGATCATTTGTTGAGTTTTTATTCTTCAAGTGATTGAGGAATCCTTTAAATCTGACAACAAATTCTTAAACAAATAAACATCAGTTTCTGTTTAAATTACAACTCATCTCTTTTGACAGAAAAATTAATTTCAATAAACAATTCATTCTTTAAACGAATTTTTGTTTAAATAGGGATTTTAACTCCAAAGAGCTGCAAATAACTGCAAATTTTAAATTTTTCAATATTTCGTTCAATTTAAGTTCCATCAAAATACTCTTACAAAAATAAAATTATCTTTCCAACCAGAATTTGACACACCCTTTTCATAAAAATTATTCTTGTTTAGAGCTAGTTCAAATAACTAGAAATGCTCAAAATAATTTGTTAGTCTAGAGTCTTTTAAGGATTGAAATCAGGACTCCCCCTTGAAGTCATTGAATTGCTGCGTATCCGTGAATTGTATAATTGAAAAAACTAATTAAAATCCCACACATTAAGTGTTTTTGAGTTATTCAACAAATTATGAAATATGTCTTTGATTTCATTTTTGTTTATCTAATTTGTTGTTTGAAATGAATGACATTTGAATTGAGATTAATTTTGCTGTGATTTTGTTCAAAACAATTGAGTCTTTGTTTCAGATTTAAGAGACTAATAATAACTCGTTTAAAATGATTGACTTAAGTGTAGAGAGATTTCAATAAATCCATTTCAAAACGTCTCGATTTTTAAAGAGTTTGAAGTCTTGTTTATTTGTATTTTTAGGTAATTAAAGCCATCACTCATCGTATTGCTGTCAATACTTTTCAATAGTTGCAAGTTCATAATTGAATTTGTTTCAAAATTTATTTTATTTTTACTCGACTGAAATTTTCACTCATTATTCAATTCAATCGATTTGTTTATAAATATTTAAAAAGTTATCTAATGAATCAGCAAAGATAATGTCAGGAATCTAGCAAAAAAAAACTGCTAAAAAAATTAGGTCAATGTTGTAAAAAAATCTGCTTGTTTACATTACATTAGATGCAATATTTTTAAAACTTTGCATTCAATGTGAAATATATAACCTGGATGAAAGAAAGTCAAAAATTCTAACCTATAGTAGTGAAGACAGTCATACTAAAGAAGAGTCCGCCCATAAAAGTCCATTTAGTGATCTCCGTGTCCTGACTTATGCCAATTTGCAAACCCTTTTTACAGGTCTGCGTCACTTGTCTTTCAAACGAGGACAATTTTATTCGTGTGTATGTATCCCAACGAGGGTCTACATCTAGAGAAAGTCCATCTCCTCTGGGCATGGGATACCTGAGCCTCTCATTCCACAATTGTTTAGTCAACAAATCGGTCAAATTATTGATGGGTTCTCTCAACTCGCGAACGATTGCCTAAAATTTGACAAAACATTGAAAACAATTACTGAAGAGATGGATATAAATAACATTTTGTTTGTTTTCAAAGCTTCCTTCGACGGACTCGAAAATGGCAGCTCCGATACACGCGTATAATATAAGGAAAGCCAACAGCAAAACATGAGAAAACCATTTTTCACTTAGTTTTTTAAGAAACACAAAAATTTCCACAGCTTTTGATTTAGTGTCTGAACTTATTATGTCGTCTTTTAACTGTCGTGGATCCAATATCAATATCTTTGGAACATCCGCTTCATTAAAGCGAGCATGCAACAATTTTGAATTTCTTCCATAACTTTTAGCCATTTTTCACACAATTATTTACTAATTAAATCATTTTGAATAGAATTTCAGTTATTTTGAAAGTATATCACAATTATATGAATTGTTATTTTAATAGGAATTAGTCAGAAAAGAGCCAAAAAAGAAATGCAATTCTTGCGAAGTGTTATCCAAAGGCTGTGCGAAATGTC
Source organism: Edwardzetes edwardsi (assembly GCA_034693445.1). Classification (NCBI taxonomy): domain Eukaryota; kingdom Metazoa; phylum Arthropoda; class Arachnida; order Sarcoptiformes; family Ceratozetidae; genus Edwardzetes; species Edwardzetes edwardsi. Next base: position 15,315 of record JAQFXL010000439.1, read on the forward strand.
TGAGTGTCTGCGAGAGCGCACATCCATTCAGTTTTTGGCAAACTTCTATAAAGCAATAAAACTGACAAATATTTGCATAAACCATAAATTTTCTAAACTATTTCTAACCAATTATATGTCTAATTTGGATAATCATCCTTTTAAGTTGACAATGGAATCTGACTAGATCATATCTATATATAGATCAAAACTAACGTCTGTTCAAAATAATTTGTGACATTGAAAATGACGATTTTATGTTATTTAAATTAAATTGTGGTAAACTCATTGTTGGTTGTTAAAGTTAGTTAACAAGTTCAATCTATTAACTTGAAAGAATCTGCAAGTTAATGAAGTTCACAGTTTGAAGGCAATGAAAAGTTTAAAGAATATTCAGTAAACAAAACGTTATTTATGTGATAGTATTGACTCAAATGCATAAACAAAACTAAATTATGATTTTTAAAACAAATTAATTTTGAAATTAAATCAATTTATTGCTAATTATTGTTGAAAATGAATCCAATTATAGATTTATTTAACAAAAGTATACATAAAATCAAATTTAGATTGAGTTGAATGACAATTGTCTTAATTGTCACCAAAATTCACAATTTTTTCAAATTGTAGACAACTTTTGAATTTAAGCGAAATTTTATTATTTATATAATTTATTATATATTTCGGTTAATAATTAATTAATTTATTTATTGTCTAATCTCTTAATCATTCGAACCATTTGTTAATAAGTGAATCTAATGTTTTGAAAATTATGGCCAAAAGTATGGATCAAATGTTTTCTTTGGCAGAAGTGAGTGATTCTTCTCAACAAATCTGTTTTAAACTGATTTTGAATACAATTTATATTTTATTCAGCATTTGTTTGAATTGTCTCAAAACGATTTGACACAATTGAGACCAAAAGACTACAAACCAATCAATGGTTCCAACAAATCACTGGATGACAGACTTTTAGATCTATTGATCGATGAAAAGACAAAAACTCCTAAAACTAAGGTTTTATTCCAAGAGTTTGGTTAAGAAAAGGATTTGAAAATTGAGTTTTTGTTCAGAATGTGAGCAGTGGTTCGTTTATCTTAAGAAAATTGGTGGCGAAGGAAAAACTCAACCATTTGGTGATCAGTTTATTCGCCGGTTCCGAAGGATATAGTATTGGACTTAAGCTCAACGAAAGCGAGACTTTGATCCAAACAATGCATTTGCCGTATGAAGAGAACCAGTTATTGGATTACATCAACAACGAAGAGTTGCCCCCATTTTTAGTCGACTTCATTGAGAACTCGGCGCTAATTAATTGTAATCTATTCCAAAGCGGGTGTCTTATTGTCGAAGTCCGCGACTTTAGGCGTTCGGCAAACACTCATTCGAATCATTACTCTTCAAATTGGGTTCTTTTGAGACCAACCACTCAGAGTCTGAGCAATGATGTGATGAATATAATCAATAACTCGAGTGATGAGTATTTGTGGACAAATGAAGACAAAGCAGAACTAGAATCTCAGATAATGCAGGCGACAAACCCGTCCATATGTTTGGACCCGAGCCCTGCAGTGGCTATACTTAGCAACAAGTTGTGTCGAAAGAAGCGAATGTTCAAAGACAGCACTTTTTACAAGTATTCAATCATTTTTTCCTTTCATAATATTTTAATCAATTATTTTCATTCATATCTTTAGTCTCTCTAAAAGATGTTCCCAATTGTCGGTAAATCGGGTCAAGAAATTTGAGTCATTGGCAGCACCGAAGTGTTTCCGATTGCATGAGTTCTTGAAGAAGAAAAACCCCAAAAACAATACTCAAACAAAACTGAATAAATCAGTAATTTTTTCGACAAAATTGTTATTTTCTTTTAATAATTATATATTTTTTTATATTTAGATTCAGTTAAGTCTAAGCGAACCCCAAACGGAACCGATTCCTCTGAACAGCATTAAAATCGTCGAAAAGTTTGCCAAAGAATTACCGAAACCGCAATTAAATCCAGACATATATTCTTTAGTCAGTATTTTATGGCAGAGCTCTCAAAATAAATGCTTTGATATTCTGGTGTCTAATCAAAGGTTAAGGTCGAAGAATATACAATGGATTTCATGGATGACAACAGAAGATCGTTGACTACTGTGACCATTTTGCACAGACCTATAGATGACGTCTACTTCGGTCAGCTATATATCGATAAACAGGGTCAAGTCAGGGGATCCACTTCCACGTGAGTCACACATTACTGTTGATTTCGATTGAAAAATAATGTGTTTTCAAAATGATTTCAGATTCTGTTTAGGAACTAAAGAGTCGACGAAACGATATGTCGATCAGTTCACTGAAATCCTTACAGAAAATGGAAGAAAATCTGTGAAAATTATCCATCAAATGGCGGGTCAATTACCACAAGTGAGTTATACACCGGCCGCCACTACTCAGGTAATCAGATCCGGCTCACCCAAGGATCAGGTGGAAACGGATGTCAATTTGCGGTCTTCTCCGCCAAAGAAATGTAAATTAGTGACCATCGAACAGAGCCCTCCGGTAAACACCGCATCTATTTTGCAAAATACTGTGGTCTCCGCAACCTCTTCGACGGTTTCAGTGGCTCCTAAACCGATCGAAACGATCAGCAATTCTGTTGGTAAGCCATCATTTGATTGGTATCTATTTGTAAGGTTTTCTAACTGTGTCTTCACTATTGAACCACTTTTGAAGTATTCTCTCCTCCGACTAAATTGTCGACTGAGTCAATAACAACCCCTCTCATAACAACTGGTATTCACGCGACCACCGGTTCTACAACTATTTCCGATTCAGCCCTCGCTGTTATCTTAACTCCTTCCTCAGGAATCGCTAAAAGTACTAATTGTTGAGCTTTTCGGCACTAATTTACTAAATCTTATTCTCATTTCGTTTTATAATTTTGTTATTTAATTATCGATTTATCGGACAAAATATGGTTTAAAATGATTCACAACTTAAGCCTTAATTCAATTCTCAGGTATACAACATATTGAGTGCACGGATGGTACCAATCAAACGATATCCACATCCGCTCCTTTACCGACAGGTGTAAGCCTTGCAAGTCTCAGTTTAGCACCGGTTCAGCAGAACCTTCGTCTCCATAATTTAGTTTCTTTGACACCACAAGGTTTAGCTGTTCCGATATCACTGACAATGATGTCCACTCCGGGAACTCAGCCCTCAATAATGACAACTCCTGGCTCTATGATTGTCAGTTTGGATCAAAGCCAGCAAAAAGACGAAGAGAACGTAACGGTGACCTACTCGACAACCCCTGCCACTGTTCTTATGTCAACCGGCACTCCCGGTAGTAATGTTCTATCAGTGCCGATAGGAATGGCCGGCAGTTTAGGCGTTCATCAACTAAACGCTCAGTTCATTACAAATCAATTGAAACAAAATTCTGGTCAAATAAGAGGCGGCGCACCACAAGTCTCACTCTTGCAGATGAGTAATGCCCCGACGGTTCCCATTCTAAGACCATTAGCACCGCACACATACGCGCCCACATCCACATCAAACACATTCACACAAATGCTTTCGACTCCTCACCCGAGTGTAGGTCTGACACCACAGCAACAGTTGACAAATGCCCTTAAAAAACAACAACAAATACAAATCGTCGGCCAAAAGACTCCGAGGAAGAGACCAACAAAGAAGTGATCGAATGTTTCAATCATTTCAAATGACTACAAATCGATTTATGCATTCGTTTCTATGCATTTCAAATTTTAGTTTACATTCAATTTATTTTCAAAAATTTATATTTGAATCGAAATTATTGTAATTTTTGATAAAAATTATATTTCGAATAAAATAATTCGTTTGAATATATCTTAGACTCGATTTCATCAGATATACAGAACTCAGATCTAAAGGAGAGTACAAATCAATAATTATTTTCTAGAATATCAAAAACTCGAATCATTGCTTACCGGAAATGAAGATCAAAGTCGTTGTTACGATTAGATACAGATTTCCAGACATTAAGACATTTAACAATATGTACGACAAAGAGATCATAAAGACTACAAACCAGGACATCCAATTAATAAGCGGTGCGACTCTTCGAGGCATTTCAACTAGTATTCCGGGCAATTTACCGTTCTTTTCGTTCTATTGCACTAAACACTCAAAAAATACAAAAGTTTCAAACATCAAGGTTTTGAAAATAGATATCAATTTCTGGCAATATATTGACTTTCTTTTCAAAACCTATTTATCAAATGACATAAATATTACAGTATTTATACTTTTAATTTCATTCTTTAAATTAATTAAATGACTTAATTGTTGAGAACCCGAAAACTATTTGATATAACGCGTAAACATTTTCACATTTATATGAATGCTATCGAATCCGAAGTATTGTTCAATGAATGAGTGCTTTGAAATCAACGCCTAATGCTTTGGATTCGATAGCATTCATATAAATGTGAAAATGTTTACGCGTTATATGAAACAGTTTTCGGGTTCTCAACAATTAAGTGATTTAGTGATGTATTTGAAAAGTTTAAGGATTTAATGTATTGATTGAGAAAGTACCATGATATATTGAAGCTCAGATCATATTTGAAAATGAAAGCCAACACAAGATTAGTGAAAAACTAGAAGAAGCGGAGACGGACTGATGTCTTGGAATTTAACTCTTTTATGACCCATAAAGCCATAAATACCAAACACTAAAAGACTTATTCTTTAAAGAATTGAAAATATTTGCATTGAATTAAAGAATTATCAAAAGTTTGAGACAAGACATACGTCGGTCCCTTTGGTCCCAATACTTGTGATTTGCATATATTTTTTATTTTTCACCTGCTCATTCCTAAAGAGGCTTATCTGCCAAATGCAAAAAATTGATACCAATGAAGACGATCACTGACTTGTATTCGATAGTCTAATCCTGAAACATTACATGAATGACCTTGTCAATAACTCATATATTAAATGGTAACAAAAATTACTTTGTGTGGTCTGAGCGCTGGCTTTATTAGACGGGAATCACGACTAATATCGTCATAAGTTTGCAAATGACGGCTATTTTTTAGGTTAAGACTACTTTCAAAATGCCATTAAATGTGAAGAACTGAACAAATGTTTCGCATATTATTCCATAACAAGAATTGTCTGAATAATTATCGGAGAGAAAAATGCATTTCTATTGCATCTAACGTTCAAATATATAATCAGGAGTTAAATAACTTGGGATAGCCTTGAAAATGAACGTTAAACCATTTGATTGCATTATTAAACTCAAATTAGGGCTCTCTTTGAGTGAAGTTCTTAGAAGACAAGAGTCAGAAAACTATTCAAATGTTTTGAATCGAAAGCAATTCAAATTTTGTCTCTAATAGAGGCGAAAAAATCTCATTTAGAAGTTAAAGAAGTCATAAAAATTTTAAACTCATATGACTGCAAAAATGACTTTTCCTTCAAAAGTGTAGCAAAATCTTTAAAATTGTATTTCTTTGAGGCGGAGAGAGAGAGAGACAGAGAGAGAGAGAGAGAGAGAGAGAGAGAGAGAGAGAGAGAGAGAGAGAGACCAGTGATTTATATATTTTTAAAGGAAAGGCGGCACAAAATAACTATTTTGTAAAACTGATTACTCTTCTGACAAAAATAAGAAACTAATGCTTAAGTTTTTCTTTTCTTCACTTGAATTTAAAATTATACGAACTCACAGTTTGCACAGTCCTATAACCCTATCCCTACTTACACTGTAGTGAACATCATTTGCCATAACTTTAGGGCAAATCTTCTATAGAATTGGATGAGAAGAGAGAGAGAGAGAGAGAGAGAGAGAGAGAGAAAGAGAGAGAAAGAGAGCGAGA
>JAQFXL010000440.1:0-21147 GCA_034693445.1 Edwardzetes edwardsi
AATGAATTAACTATCAATTAACCAAGATTATTAATATTTAAAGATGAGTTACTTCAGAAAATCCATTGATCCTTGCATTTGGGTTCAAAGTGTCGACAAAAATACAGCGAATATTCTTATTATTCTCTTCTAATCGGCGTTTGATTTTATATTTGAATCTAATGTCCATTAAATCGATTTTATTCATAATAAGAACGTGAGGTTTGATAGACGACAAGTTGTTTATGAAATGCTGATTTCGACCACTCAATGGTATCCTCGAGTCGTGGACTTCCAAAACACAGTCAACTTTTCGAAGAGTATTCTCTATTTGTCGAAACCCTGAATGTAATCATAAATTTGTTTGAAGTGAACTTCATTTGATTGACTCAATTGTTGTCCAAACCTTTGTTCATATGTTTGGGAAACCATTTTACAAGTTTTGTCTTTAAATTGAATTCTTGTCTGAAAGCCATTTGTTTGAATGCATTCATTATTGGATTAAATTAGTGACAAAACTCCAAATCAAATGTTTTCAAAACAAACTACACGTGACTTAAGTGCAAAACATTACGCAAGCATTCGATGTATTGAAAGCACAGATTCTCAAGCTTTCAATTGGGGACAACCAGAGTGAGTGGTGACTGCCTTCAACACATCCAGTCCCAGAATATACTCAATTCAAACAAATATTGAAACAAAAGATGAAAAGAAAAAATTTAATCTCAAATAGAGTTAATGTCAGTTAAAATCGGAATAACTTATATTAATATCGTTTTTGAGTTCAACGCAATTAAAAGCAATAATTATTAAAATACTTTAAAAACAGAATTCAATAAAAGTTAAAATCATTGAAATAAAAATTAAAACGAAATTTGGGAATAGAATCAAAACTGAATACTTCAGCTCCGAAAGGAGTGCTGAGCGTCAAATGGAATGCCATTAGCGGAAGACAAACGAGGATTGTGAGGGTTGGGGAGAACGGAATATACCGATTGTTTGTGGTGAACGGATCAATGGGAGCCACTGGTGTCCCTCAACCATAGGATACCAGACCGGAGTATTGGCTCCGGGAGTGTTTCTCGAATTTTGACGCAACGCCGGCATATAAAGTGATGGACTGTTGCGGAGATTATTCCAAGAACTGGAGTCACCGCTCATCAGATTCGAGTCTTAAACATAAAATGATTTACGCTTTGAGTAAAATATCGAATAATTATTGAATTCATACACAAATGTTTTGAGTTGTGGTAATCAAATGGGGGCGACATTGGGTTCATAACTGGTCCATAATTGGGCGAAAAGGGATTGCCCTTTACATCGATGCCATCTCCGCCACTATTACCTGAGCTGTAGTACCTTTTCTTACGTCTCTGGAAATTGCTGACAGCATTGGGAGGCTTAGCCCAAGTGATCTCCAACTGCTGGCCTTCATCTGTGAGACCAGTATTTCGCAAATCTGTTTCTTAGCACAAGTTATCATTAATAGAAGTAATCGGTGTTTGTTTGCATTACTGGAAAGGGTCTGAAGCGCTACTTCTGCCTCTTCTCGAGTGAAGTAATGAATGAAAGCATAGTTTTTGATTTTCTTCACTTTTTGAACGTTTAGTTTTGGATTCTTCAGTGAAAACACGTTTCTTATCATATCTTCAGTGGAGTCGGCGCTCAGATGGCGTACAAACAGAACTGTCACCTAATTTAGAGCTTAAAATTATCTAATGAACAAAACAGTGTTTAAACCTTAGACATGATCTCGTCGTCCAAATTAGGTTCGGGTACAGCCCAGTCCACACTTATCTCACAGTCAAACAATTTTATTTTGCCTTAAATGCAACGCAAAAGTTAAATATTGAATATTTGATAGTTTATAATACCCGGCAATAACTTCCTTCGAGCCATCGCTGCCTCACTTTAGATAAGATAAGCAACAAATGAATGTTTGGTTCTTCGCTATAATAGTCTTACCGATGAGTTTTGTATTCAACGAAAGCAAAGCCTCGGTTTCGGTACTGTTTTTCCGCTTTATTGTAATTGTTGTAAACGATTGCATTAATCACTCCTTCTGTCACTTTTGAGAGCTCTTCGATGACATCCATCCGAGTCTTATTGAGTGGAATATTGCCGATAAAGAGACGGCAGTTGTCGAGACTCTGGACGACACCAATCCGTTTGTTTGGTCTGATTTCAGTGTTGTTAAGAGCTTTGATGGCTTTGTGGGCATCACTTGTATTGGTAAAAGTGGCGAAAGCATAGCCTCTGTTGGTTCCACTGAAGTCCATCATAAGCCGCAACTGATATATGGGTCCAATTTGTGTCAAAACCGGCACCAATTCGTCTTCATAGCAGTCGCGCGGGATTTTGCCCACAAATATTTCGCAGCCCTTCGATGGCGGGGGAAGGGATACCGGCCAGTCAGGAGGCGGGCCATACACTCGTTGGCCATTCTCTTGAACGATGTTGAATCCAGTCCTTTCCATCAAATCCAATAATTTGTGTTCTTTACTGTTTTGATTCATTGTTTGGACACAAGAATCAGTCTTTTGGTTGAAAATCAAATGATTTGATAATTAATTTGGTTTTGAAATGAATTCAGATTTAATTCAAAGCTTTGTATAAATGGATTGAAAACAGTTTTAAATTAATTTAAAAAATGATTGAAAAGTTTTGATTAAATTATTTGCAATTAAATTAGTGATTAATTAATTGGTTTATTGGTTGCAAACAGTTTTTCTTTCAATCAGACATTTCATTAATTTTAAACCCATTTCTAGTCTTTTCTACAGTTTTGAAGTTTAGCTCCGATTCTGTTCTCAAACTTTCTTTCCCTACAGTTTGCACTCATTTTCTGTCAACACTTGAAAATCTTCTGCAGTTGGACTTAAGCTTATTTTTGACCCAATAGAACTTGGTCATATCAAATGATACAAATTATAAAAGATTTAAAATTAATAACGAAAGTATGTGTTTATTATAATAAGAGTTAGTTATATACTATTGATCGAAAAATTACAAAAATTTTCGCAGAATTCAAAGTTGTCAAGATACAATCACATTTGATTTATTACCTCTTTTGACAATAATTTGGTTACTTTTACTTAAAAAAGTCGAGATTTGCTTATTTTGATTATAATTATTAATAATTTGCTTGAATTTAATAATTGCATTCATCACTAGTTATATAAGATTTGAATTACATTATAGAATAAAATAAATTTGAAAAGCAATCAATTATTTGATTGTATTGAGTGAAGTGCTGTTCAATCAATAGCTTATGTCTTTCCAAAGAGTCAGTTAAACAATTAAATTTGAGGCGTAAATGTAATTGAGATTAAATCAGGATTTTTATAATTCTAAGATAATTCAATTGATATGCGATAACAAAAATTGTGTCCGATTATGAAAATAATTGATGAACAATGACAAACATCTTTAGAGATATTTAACAATAATTCACACTTTAATTAACCTTGGTTATACGATGAAAAGAATTGAAACAATACTTGAATAGATAATTGTTTATTCTCGCGAACTTTTAAACCATTTCAAACATTATTTTCATAAAACATAAGTTTTCTTCAATTAATTAATCATTTGAAAGAATGGATCAGAATTTGGTTGTATCGGTCTTTGCAAACAGTTATCTTATGGAGAAAATCATGAATAAATTGGATGTCCGAAGTCTCTCCCAATGCTGTTCTGTATCCAAAGATTTTTATTCGGCGGCGAAATATGAGTACAACAAAAGAGTAGACGTAAAACATATTTTTGTCGAAGTCTTCCAAAGATTTGATGAGATATCCCTTCGTTCAGACATTGAGATACTCTTCGAGTCATTTATTGAATACATCAGAACTAGACTTAACTTCAGACCCAAACATATTGTACTTATGATGAGTAGTTTCAAACAATCAAATGACCAAAAATTTAGAAAATTACAGCAAATGAAGAGATATTTACCGAATGACTGCCAAATCTATTGTCTGTCGTTTTATCAGCACCTGAGAAGTGGATTGTTTGCACTTCCAATCAAACAAATAAGTCATTGCATTAAATTCCCTGAAAACCCGAATTACAACACTTCATGGGCTCGAATGTCGTGTTTAATGAGTTCAGACATCGATGGCATTGATATCCGAACTTTTTACAGAATAAAGGACTTGAAAACCAATGGCGTGAAAGCAGTTCTTTTCTTCAGTTCTACAAATCGATGCAATATTTTGCACAAAATGCTAAAACACAAGCTTTCATTTGTCGGAGGAGTTGTTAAAGGAGTTACAATTTTTCCTGACGTTAGTAATAGAATGTTGGTCACTTTTGGTGGCCAAAGAGTCCGAAGTGCGTCCACTCTCTTGTATTTTCACTCAAATGATTCGGTAATGACTCAATTATTGAGATTTAAAAGAAATTTGGGCTTTGATTGCGACGACTATCAAACTTCTCTGACATTTGCCTTTATATTTGTCGAACGCTTCGGATTATTGTTAGAAGACTTTCAAAAGGCGTTTCCATTCGTTATAGTCAATGGCTGTCGAACTGATTCTACTATATTTGGTAACCAATACGTGTCCACTCAAATCAAACCGAACCGCTTACAAGAGATCAACCCATCGAATGGATGCTCTCTCTTATTGGTAAACATTATTTGGAAGTCAATTCAGTGACAGAATATTGTTTAGAATATCAATACATTTGATAAATAAATGCAAAAATTTAATAAATATTCAATCGATTGACAAAAAGGACAGTCGACTCGAATTAAGATATTTATTGAAGCGTTTAGTTTATGAAATTAAAAATACAAATGAAAATGGAGTCAATGAAAACTATTAAGAGTATGAAACAGTGTTCGACGTATTGAAAGTATAACTGAAGGGTTGATTATTTGCACTGACACTTTCCCTTTTCTCTGATCCATTTGTGTCGAAGCACTTCTTGCATCGGTATTCGAGTGCTTTCTTCGGGATCTAACAGTCTTTCTATGAGATTCTTGACGTGTTTACTGAAGTCTTTGACATATCTTTTGACAAGATGGTTTGGGTCCATCATCTCTTTAAGCATACCGGCCGGACCCACTTTTTTGCCAAAATGAAAGGGAAACTTATTGTTGAGCATTGCAAATAAGAAGACTCCCATCGCCCAACAGTCAGCCATAAACGGGTCGTATGGCTTTCGTTTGACAATTTGAGGGGAATAATAGGGTTCTGTTCCGCAATAGGTTTCGCTGAGTACCACGTCTTGCTTTTCCTGATCATATGATTCCTTCGCGAACCCAAAGTCTGTGAGTTTTGCGACGTTTTCATCATTTAAAAGAACATTGTCAATTTTTATATCCCTGTGCGCGATGTGAACCTCAGTATGCAAATAGTTTAAGCCATCGGATACCTGATTGAACCAAATGAATGCCTTGGGTTCTGTCAGAGCGCCGTTCTTTTTCATGTAATGAGCGATATCTCCATTGCCGGCGAATTCCATAAATATGAATATCCTTTTGTTTGATTTAAAGATATCAAACAATTGGATGATATTTTGATGGTTTACTTCAATCATTGCCGCCATTTCTCGCGGAAGAAATTTTGATTTGAACTTTTCATTGCATTTCTCCAAATTCATGACTTTTACGGCAACGAATTCATTCGTATTTGTGTTCAAGGCTTTGTATACTTGTCCAAAAGAGCCAGCGCTAAGACTCTGCATAATCTTATATCCTTTACGCTTAAGAACAGCAGTTGTCTTCTCATCAAATTCTTCCACTTCTGGCATCTCTTCAATTATAAGTCAAAGTTTTCAAATAAAACTCAATTTGAATACAGAATATGTTTGATTAGAGCGTGACTTTTGAGAGATTGACAAAAATTCATTGTTTAATAACTGTTTGAATCTTTGAAACAAAATGTCAGAAGAAGTGCAACTCAATTGGTTTCCAATTCTTCTGGTTATTATTCTTTGGATTCTAATAATTGCGTCGATTATAATAACAAACATATACTCTGTTCGCGACATTTATGAGGTTTACGACAAATGTAGCGAATCTGAAGTCAAATACAAATATTTTATACGAATTGATTTGAACCCAAAGTCCAGAAAGAAGTTCAGAATAAGTAAAGACATCGTAACGGTTCGAATCTACGATAAAAATAAAGTATATGTCAGTACTTTCAATGTCCGGATGTCACTTCTGCAGTCAGTTCCCGACCTCAACAATCAGAGCAGAGTTGGGCTTAAAATGATGATCAATAGAAACCATAAGTTTCCCGAATGGGGTTCTATTAAGATTGAAAGCTCTGCACAGAAGGGAACCATTTATTTATATGAAATCGAAATGATTGGCGTCGACACAAAAGAACACTACGAAGTAGTCGTCGATAGAGAAATCAAAGCCCCGGGAGTTAAGGAAAGCTCAGATATTTTTGTGTGCAATCGAGTAAAATGGGATCCTCACAGTGATAGTGGGAAGCCATCAAAGTTTCTTCTGGTTAACGAAATTCTTGTAATACTGTATTTGGCAGCAAATATCAATCTACTCCTGTTTGCAGTTCTTCTATCAGTTGCAGACATTCATCACTTGGTAGTGGCAGTAATCTCTTCATTCGGTGCATTCATCATAGAATTGGGGGATCTTCTCATATACCGCTTCATTATTAAGCATCACTTCTGGAAAGCTTATGGCGCGAAGCAGTGGTCAAATATATGCCTATTATATTTGGTCTTTAATTTTGTAGTGGGAGTCATATCGGGAACTGTTTCGGCCATAATTCTACTCTATAGCGACACTAATAGTTCTGAAGAGCTGTTAACTGCACTGTTTCTGCTCTTAATTGTCAACATTTCTTTGATTATTATGTCTTATGCCTTGAAATTCGGAATTTTCAAAAAAACTGAAGAAATAAAATCCAAATATTCTTCAGAAATGAAGACATCGACTCAAAAATCAACCCAAAAATTGTGATAAATTCATAAAAACTTTAATAATTTATTTCATTCGTTAAAATTTTCCATTTATTTTATAAATTAATAAAATTTAATAAAAGATTCGATGAATTTGTATATAATTTAGTAAATTTAAAGTAATCATTGGTTAGAGTGGTTGGGAACGGCTCCCAAATTGATCCAAATATTATGACTAATCCACGATACTTGCGATTGTCTTTCATTAGAGCTGTTGTGCGACTGAATCACTGAATTAATGAAGTCGTGTTTGAGTCCAATCCGGAACTTACACTCTCCTGATCTTAAAGGACAGACATTGAGATAAAATCCTAATTTGTTTCCCTTTCGAAACGAAATAACACTGAAAGACAAAATCAATGATTAATATTTCAAAGCATTTACTCAAAGAAAGCAATTACTTCTTATCGTCATTAAATTGGGACATAAAGTTCTGGTCGATATCGAGATCTGCGGTGTCGTCTTTGGGGGACAAAGCCATCGCAATGTTGGGAACTTTGACCCTGGCGCTTTGGTTTGGGCTCTCTTCCAGATCAAAGAGCGTTACGTGTAGTACATAAGGAGTCGGGTTCTGAAAAGTCATTTCTAGTCTCACTTCTTGGTTGACATTCAACTCAGGAATTGATTTAATCCTTAGCTCTGGTATGTGATAGCTATCAACAAAATTAATAATAAGTAGTGATAATAGAGAGGACAGACTCACTACGCAGACAATTGAATCTTGAATTTGATAGACGACGGGTTATATTCTGGTTTACTTAAGTTGTGGTCACATTGTTTACATCGAAGGGAGCGCTTAACCAAGAGCATTTGACTCACGGGATGTAATTGAGAAGAGAGCTCTGGTTGGGTCTCCACTTGCATCAGCTTCTGATTTAATGTAGCCTTTACTGAGATATCGGGCTCTTCCTTATTATTGTAATAAGTGTTAATATCAAGCGGTTCGATCTGATCCGTGGCCACTGATATCTCGAAATCACTCAATTCTGTCGGAGACTTCAGATCAGCCAAAGAGAATCCGGAACTGCTTCTGGCCATTTTTGCCCGCAAAGTGGCCGTCACTTTCGGCGATAGGGAAGGGGTTATACCATACTTATCGAGTAAAATGATGGCAGAGCGCGGACTTATTCTCTTCTTTTCTTTTTCTAATTTCTCCTTTTGTGCTAAAAGTCTGTAGCGATCGAAGAGTGCGTCCAATCTCTGAGCGTTTGGTGTCTCCAATTCAGGCCAATTACCGCTCGCTATCAATGGTTGCGAAAAAAAGGTAAAATCTGTTTGTTTGCTAGTTGATAGTGCAAAACTTACCGACTGACTGGTCTGGGATTCCGATGTCTCGGGAAGACCAGCGACAGTAATAGCAAACCAGAAAAAATACCTTTTTGTGTACTGTTTGAGTCGGATCTGTTGGGCTCTGGGTCTGAGTGATTATGGCTCTGGTGGTCAACGTATGCATACAAGACGGACATTGGAAACAAGAGGCACACCTTAAGCAACAGTCAAAAAGGTTCAGAAATATATTCAAATGATTACACAATTACTTATTCTTCTTGAGTTTGGCGTCAATTGAAGGGATGTATTCGAGACAGTGCTGACAGTATTGGGAGTCCACCTAAAGAACAAATAGTCTATCTTTAGCTTTAGCTGCCATTTATTGTAAGCGGTGGTGATTGACCTCATGTGAGACACAGTCTCGACATCGCAGTTGATGGCAATGACGACAAAAATAGATGCGATGTATTGATTGAAGTGAACCACACGAACACTCGTAGGTCACGCGCTTTGAATCGAAGATCTCTGGAATCAAACTATTGTTCATTTTGACCGAAATTTAGTCAATTTATCGGCAGAGACACAAATCTAAAAAACATTCAAATAAACCGTTTCTGTGATAATGTGAGTAATGTTTGGCAATAAAAGAATGACTCATTTGATTGACTCATAAACTAAACAAAAGGGGATATAAAATAATAAAAGGTTTGCGTCACAGACTTTCCTATCATTTGTTTGCTTAGAAAGAAATCATCTGTTCATTGGTTTGCATAACGTTATCGATGAATGGTTTTTATTATCGCATAATATGTCAACAATTCATGTGATTTAAAGAGTTATTCAGAAATGAGTGAAATAAGTGACACAAAACTCATTAATTTTATTTAATATTTCTATTAATTTGTAAATTAATGTCAAATCCAATCCAATTATATTCTATTCATTAGTTTTATTTTAATTTCAATTAAATAATTCATTTGAGATGTGAATTAAGATTAAATTTTCCTTAAAACCAAAAAATGGAAAAATTTGTTATCGATTTGGACAGTATTTTGGATGAACTCGAAGAAAATGATGGTTTGTTTGAATGATGCTCTGAAGCACTTCCAATGATTAATGTTCTGATTATCCAGATGTCAGCGATAGAGGACATCCGCCATCGCTGGTGAAGATCGCGAATTGCAATTCATTCGGTTTTAATAACAATTTTCCGTCAATTCATTCCTATTGTGAGGGCTCTCAAAACCAGTCAACGGTTCAATCAACCAGTGATGGCATCGGATGTCCCACATCTTCGTCGGCCACAAATTCGTACAAAAGACAACTGTATTCGTCGTATATCGACAGTCGGACTATTGATTTGTTGGACTCATCTGAAGCCGAATTTGGGATAAGTATTAAACCGATTGAAACTCAAAGCAATCAAAACAGAGATCTAAACCATGAAATTAAAACTACTTATGATATCAACAAAGAAGTTAATGATTCGGAGAAAAATCGGTTAATCGCTTCTTTGTTGGAAAAGGCAAAATGGAATACAGAGGACACTCCTCAGGAAAGCGGTGAATATGACATCGATACCACTTCTAGTGATGAAGAAGTCTCCGAAGAAATACTTTATGTGGCCATCGATCAGAGCAATGCAACCGATAATCAAACAGAAAATAGCAAACAGTTGTCAAATGCGGATCAAAAAATTGAGATCAAAATTTTACCGTCGATTACAGCAGAAGACAAAAAAGGGACGGAGGAAAGTGTCGTCCATTCGATGACAATAGAGACGCTTAATATTGACTCAGATCTGAATGTTTTGGAAAATAATGAAATTGAGTGCAATTCTCAACAATTAGAAGAAAATAGTGAACCGATCGAAGAGAAAATTGATGAGAGTTTGAGATCAGAAACCGTCAATAATTTGAGTGAAGAACCTGACGATGAAATCAAATCTATGACTCAAATGGAAACCCATTTAAAGACCGAAACAGAAATAAATTTATCAGAAAATATAATCAACGATAAGACTGACACCAAATGGGAAACCGATTCTATTAAAAACAATTTCGACAACACATCAAATGTTGTGAAGTTTAGTGACATCGAAGTCAATATCGAAGACTTGACTGAACACGATATCAATGAATACTTGAGTGAATTCGATGTCAACGAAACCGATGACAATGAAATGAATGACATAAAAGTTGAGTCTAATATAACTGACATAAACATAGAATCGTTTTCAATAAATGAGGAGTTATTGAACACCAGTTCAGACAAAGAACTTAATTCGATGAGTCAGTCGACGTCCAGTGTTTCCATTGAAGATAACGATAAAATCAGTGATATTTCAGATTTTGATATCAATCAGCAAAAGGACGTTTCAATGCAATCAGATGTCGTTTTAGACAATCAAAGCAATGGAAATGAGTCTCTTCAGCAAACAGTTGACATTCCGACCCGAATCGCGCGACCGAATACTCTTCCAATCGCTTCGAATGCAATAAATGTAAATACAATCGAAACAAACGGAGACATCGATGACATCAACGATGAGAATAATAACGACAACAATAATAATGAAACCGATAATAATGTGTCAAATGATGTAGAAGTGCCACAAAATGAACTCAACAGTGACTTTGACGAACAGGATCTAACTCTTGGTCTCAGTGAAGACGAGCAGATGTTAGGCAAAGTGAGGCCCTTTTGGATTCCCGACAATGAGACCCAAATGTGTATGCATTGTGACATCAAATTTAATCTCATTAAGAGAAGACATCACTGCAGGTATTGTTCTGTCGTTTTATTAATCTGTTGTTCATTGCATTCCTTAAGACTTATCCTATAATTTGTTTTTAAAAACCATATTTCAAGTATAAAACAATTCATTTTTCATTAGTTTTCTCTCAATTCTCTGAATTCGTGTAATGACTCCTAACTAATGACTTGAAAAATCAATTAAATGTTATAAATGATTAATATGTTTGTCTCAGAGCCTGCGGTAAAGTATTGTGCGCCCAGTGTTGCAATAGTAGAGCCAAACTTCTATATCTGGACAACGAAGTGGCCAGAGTTTGTCAGATCTGTTACTCAACATTAGCTCGAAGTGAGACTATTTTTTTTTATCTTAAATTCAAATTGAATTTCAAATAAATGATTGAATTGTTTGACAGTCGCCGCCATTGAGAGAAACGCAAACGAAAGCAATGCCTCCCCTTTAAGAGCTGATAATCTCTATCCGGACTCGATTTCTAGTCCATCGGATGCATCCGATTCCCGAATCCCAGATCCTAACAACCCTTCAGAATATTGTTCGACAATATCTCCATTAGAACAGGAACAGGATCTCCTTAATAGACCGCCGCCCACTGTTATGGTCCCCGTTGGTGTTCTCAAAAGAGGGGATCGACCTAAAGGAGAGCCAAAACAAGTTGTCTTCTCCGATGGTATACGTCCCGGGGGTGACTTGACTGAAACCAGTGAGAGTACAAGTAGCCAAGCATTCCTGCGCCGCGCCGGTAGAACTCAGCTCAAATTAAAGTCTCCTCCCGTGGAAAGTGTGGTGCAATCGACTACAACTACCAGTAAATCAAAAGCCAGTCGTATTGTGATAACGGACTCCAACGGCACTTTACCGCCAATTATCAACTATTATGACCTGAATTATAATAAGTCAGTGAAGAGTAAGCCTTCGATCTTAAATCTGATAGAATTCATGAAAAATAAGGACTTGTGTCCAGTGGTGTTCGCTTTGACCAAAAATCTACACATTTTCGCAAAAATAGTTTTCAGTTAGTATTCAATCAATTTTCGGTCAATTACTCAAACATTTTTTGTTGAATTTTCAGAGGATTGTTGTGTCCACAGCGAGTGCTGGACTTTCGCTTCGAAAGGCATGGCTACTATAGGACAGGATGAGATACTTATTACTTTAGAGCGACTTCCAGAAGAGGAAGCGTTTCCCAGAGATGTGTTCCGTTTATTCACTTTAGTATACGACAGCGCATCCAAAGGTTTGTCTTTTACTACACCAACCCTTAAATCAATGGCTATCACAGAGCTTCATATGTTCACAAAATGCTACCTTTCCTTAATTTATTGATTTATCAAATTTTGATTTCAAACATTAGGAACGGCTTTCAATGATTTGAGTCATGCCTTCTTCCCGGACGGCCTCTTCGGCAATAAAGACAACAGCGGTTTTCTCTTCACGAGACCAACTCTGCAGTGTTTCAACAGTCTTGTGCTGCCGTCACCGCCTTTTCTGTTGGCAATACTTATCCATAAGTGGGAGATTCCGTGGGCGAAGGTTTTCCCCTTAAGACTTTTGCTCCGTTTGGGTGCAGAATACAAATGTATTGTTATTTGGTATTCATTTTCAGAAATTAAATGAATTTGTCTTTTTGTGTAGACTACCCGAGTCCTATTGTTAGCTACCGGTGCCGAAAACCAGTATATTGTGAGATCGGACACACCATAATGAATGTGTTAGCGGTGAGAATGACTACAATTTTCTATTAATCTGTGTTTGGATCTGATTTGTTATCTTTAATCAGGATTTCCGTAACTTTCAATACACACTTCCGACTGTTGCGGGTCTGACCATACATTTGGAAGACAAGCGAATATCAGTTCATTTGCCCCGAAATCGATACGAAAAGGTTCACAAAGTGTTACAGAACAGTAACGAACACGTATTAGCCTTCGGCGCCAACTTTAGTCTGAGAGCCGACTCCCATTTGGTTTGTATGCAAAACGATGTGGACGGACAGTACCAGACACAGTCCATCAATATAGAAGGCGCTTCCAGAAAGATAACGGGCGCCAGTTTTATTGTATTCAGTGGAGCCCTTAAGTCAAGCACTGGACTGACAGCCAAAATGTCGATCGTTGAGGACGGACTACTCGTTCAGATTCCTCCCAACACAATGACTCAAATGAGAAGTGCTCTCAAAGATATGAAAGAATATGCTGTCAATTGTGGTAAAGTTGATTCAGAACCAGATGAAGTGATTAATATGTTGTGGGCAGAAGAAGACACAAATGTCAATCTCGGGTCAGTTCATAATTTATTGCTTCAGTTTTTGTGTTTATTTCAAATTCAGTGCTATTTTTAGTGTTCGGAGTCCTATCGATGGCACAAATTTAGAGGGAATTCAAAGCATTCGTATATATAACGGAACGGATTATACAAACGATAAGTTAGTTATTCGTTGGACTGAAGTATTCTTTTTACGAATTAATGAAATGAGTCGAAGGTATTCCTCTCTTCCATGGCTTACATTTGAAAGAAAAACTAAAATTTGATTTCAGAACTGATTCTTTAGACGCAAGCAAATTGTCAGAAATGATATCCCAAGCGTTCTGCTTAGCGCTAACCTCTTATTTGGACCAATTATTTGACAGCGGGTTTACCAAAATCGGGTTAAGAATAAGTTTAGATTCGGATAAAGTGAGAGCACAGCCTCTAGTTTTCAAATATTCAATACATCACTGATTATAATCTGATGATTCAAAGGTTGGTTACGAAGTGGGCAGTAATGGACAGACTCTGCCTTCGCAATACGCCACTGAATTAGACGGCGCTCTCATACCAGTCATTATGGATAATATATCGTCGGGAGTGGAGGACCAACTCATTATGGAATTATTGTTTCATATTTTGGTCAAATGATCGATACATTTCTCAAAAGAGCTTTTGTTTAACGGAATGAATAATTATTTTTATTTATATTTACAAACAAATAGTCTTTATTTTAATTCAATTTTATTTAACAAAATGAGGCCTTAATTGCAATTTAATTCATATTTAGCTTCAATTCACGAATTCTATATTAAATCGATTTTATTTTCATTCATTTCTCTATTTATTAATTTTTTCAGTCTATTTGTGAAAATTTAAAGCTGATATTGAGCATGGTCAATGGGGGTCAATGGGGGTCAATGGGTGGTCAATGGGGGTCAATGGGTGGTCAATGGGGGTCAATGGGGGTCAATGGGTGGTCAATGGGGGTCAATGGGGGTCAATGGGTGGTCAATGGGTGGTCAATGGGGGGTCAATGCGTGGTCAATTGATGGTCAATTGATGGTCAATCGAGAGTTGATTCTTGTTGAGTGAGTTGCTTACTTAATTTCAAATACAAAAGTTAGTAAACAACTGATAAAGTTATAAAAATAAAAAATAAAACAAATGGAATGTACTAGAATGAGCTGGGTCATTGCAAATTCCTATATTCAATAGTTGATGACTGGTTTGTTTTATTGAAAAAGTTTGCTTTTTACTCTTACTCAATGAGAGTCTGGGTCATTGAGCTGAGCTATTGTGAGGTGTGAGGTGATTGGCTGTTGGCATCAATTGAAGCGATGGACGCCATCTGTGATATGATTAAAGGTTTGATTGGTTTCCAACAGAAATACGCTTTTCTTTGAGAGAAAACCATTGAATTCATTGTGAGATCGACTCTCAGTCTGTCATTCAGTTAAGTGTTTACTCCAATGAAACTCTGGTTTCAAAGACTAATCAATCGATGCCTTCAGTACTTTACTTAACACTCAACTGATTTCTTAAGACAAACAACAAAACAAATTATTAATCACTTTATCTCTTGTTTTCGTCAATTTTCTTAATCATTAAAATATAAATTTTAGGATTTATTTGATTTAGTTTTTTGTCTGAAATTTAATTTAATATAATTTCAAAAAATTATTTCAATTTTGAATTTTATTTGTATTTTTGCGGTAAGTTTTGCTATTTTTTCAAATAATTTATATTTTTGTCCTTCAATTCATGCATTTGTTTCGCAGTTTAGACTCTACAGTAGTATTGGCTGAAAATGGATCCGTTTAATGGACAACAAATGCCACAAATTAATAACGACACTAATTCTGGACAAAGAAATGATATCTATGTGACTGACCTCAGAGGTTATCCTTCGCCGCCGTATAGCCAACAGATGAGACGACCGACAAATTCCGTTTACAATTCGACTAATAATCCAATGAGTGATCAAATCAATGAATTGACGAAACAGACAAATATGATGTCATTCGGACCAAACGAAGTCAACTACCACTCCATCGGTGGCGGAGATATTTCTAATAATACTCGCGGATGGATTCAACCCGATATGAAAGAGCAGTCGCCACAGAGCTCTATGATGAACCCGGGAATGGTCAGCAACTTATCGCCGTTCGCTAAAGAGTTCGTTCCGCGATCGACAATGTCTTTCTCGAGCGGTCCGTCGGTCACCAATGGTATGAATTGGAATCAATCAGTGCCTGAAGTGAACGCCGATTGCGATGACTTCATTGCTTTGAGTTATTTGAAAGAATTCATTGACACGATTACCATAAAACCCAATAAATTCGAGACTGGAATCATATATTTGACTGAAGTCCTCAACGCTTACATCGATGAGGACGAGTCCATTATGGACAGTGTCGTCAATCTAATTGTCGATCAGGTCTGTCCTCGATTTGCAATTGTTTTGATAATCCTTAACATCGGTTACGATTTGTAGGCCATCATTGAGCCGCAGTTCCGTTACAATGGGGTTCGACTTTGCATTAATTTGATCCAGAATTTAGTCGTCTCTGAAGAAAGAGAGTTCAAATTTTTACTCTTTCGACGGTATAAACACTTAACAATTGTTTCGTTAATTTGAGTCTAAATTGTTTTAATTCAGTTGTGAGAGAGAATACTCACGAAGAGAACACCTGAATAAGGCTTCGGCCACAACCGAACAGTATTTGAGAGGTCTGACCATGTTCATCGGAGACCTTTACTCTCGTTTGGAATCCTCAGAATTGGCACAATTTCTGCCACAACTGTTGTTAACCCTTCTCTCAAAACCAGAAAAAGAGAATCTGAAGTGCGTTTGTCAAGTGCTTAAGGTTTGCCTCTTTTCTACCTCTTGTCTGCTCTTTAATTATTGTTTGATGTGCTGTTCAGTTGTGCGGTCAGCTTCTCGAACGAAACTTCAACGAAACAAAGACAGACGACATGAGGAAAGTGATGGACAGAATGCAAGTCTGTATCACTGAGAAGGACATCAATCAATACGTCAAAGAACTGATGACTAATATATTGGAAATGCAGAAGAGAGGGTGGACCGCTAACATACCTGCCGCTGAAAACGCATCCAACCATGTGGTGAACCCATATTTGGACGCCACTCCTGAAAGCAATTGGGGTGACTATACTGAAGAATTCCCCAACTATTCCGATGAAGACGAGTTACAACTGGCCAGGTATGGCACTGTCATCGCAAGGCTTTCTCTATTTCTAATCAATTCTCTACTTTAGGTATGATTTCGGTCAGTGCGGAGACGAAGAGGACAATGAAGTTTGTGAAGCGTTCGAACAGTTTCTCAAGAATTCGGGTCAAACAAAATGAAATCAATTTTTAGACTTTATTTATAAAATAATTATTAGTCTCTCATTATATTTACATTTTATTGTTTGAACTCTTTTTTGTGTTCATTAATAAAGTCGGCGACAAATCGATTACTTTTTTTTAACTAAACTTTTGACAAATTTATTCATTTCTTCAAATTATCCCCAAATTAATGAAAAATTACAAAAACAATGGTATTATTCGTGTTGTATGAAAGGGTTTGGAATCGATTCCATGCCATCCACTGGACAGATGACCACAACAGCGGTGCCTCTGCACACGACTAGACCTAAAGTGCGGGTGTCATCCGTCAACTTATAGGGATCGTCAGGATCTGTATTTTTGCAATTGTTTTAGACAAACATTGATTGAAACAAATGTGAGACTCAGACCTCTCAACAGTTCTATTGTGTTATCCAATACTAAATTGAGTAAAGGGTCGAATCCTTTGAGAATACCACTCGCTTTGGGAACAAATGCTTTTATTACTCGATTAAGATTTGATTGAAGAGCTATACCTTCTCTTCCGCCTTGAAATTTGACGCGAATCGGTTTATCTAAATATTTGGCCAAATCTACTATACTTTCCTTTTTCTTTTTTTCTGGAGGGCCACCAGTTTGAGGGCCGGTCGCAGTGGCCTCTCGTTTCTCAGTCGTCTATCCAAATGATATCAAATTTTGGTTACAAACAATCAATTAGTGAATTGATTACAAACCAAAGACATAGTCACTTGGATCTGATCTCAATTGACACAAATTCTAAAGAAATAAATTCAAATGAATTGTCAAATCGCTGTCAAAAATGTGGTCAAAGTTTAAACACAAATAATTTGAATCCAAAAACTACACACAAATTGAGAGCATTTCAGTAGAGTTTGCTTTCATTCGTTTCAATCGATTTTGAATTCAAAGGGAATTAGTTTTAAAATAACGATATTTATTGAAATCAAATGTTGTTTTGTTTTCACTTATTTTTCCTCAAATCCTCTTTTATTGACTATTTCATCGAAAAAGTGCTTAACTTTTAAATGGATTTAAATTTCATTTCTTAAGTAATTAATCAAAGATTTTCTTAATTATAACACAAATCAAAGAAACGGCTGATTTTCTATTAAAAAATGAGTGATTTATCGGCCAGTTCTTCAGCTGAAGGTTCAGACGACGAACAGTTTTTTGACGCCATTAGCGAAGAAGAAGTGGTCAACAATAGTGGCACTCAATCGCAACCAAATCATCAAAATCCTGATGTTTGCAACGATAAAACTTTTGTCAACTCTAATAAGTTATTGGAACCGTTGGCCACTAGTTCTACTCAAATGGCGGACAGCGGTTTATACTCTTCACAGTCGAGTGAAGTCACGGATTTAGTCACTGATTTGGTCTCAGAAGCAGTTCCCGATGTAGTCCCGAAATGTGTGGTTAATAAGAAACAGGAGCCGAATATTAATATTACATTGATTACTGAAAAAGAGGACAATTCGACGGCAATGCAAACCATATCACATCCAAAGCCTCCGCCGAGAGTTAGGAAAAAGAAATTAAATCATAATATAAACGAAAATTCAAACAATGGATCGACAGCTGAAACGATGAGTATTTGTAGCGTTAATCAAACCAATAGTGAACCAAACGGTTCCAATTCCTCCGAAGAATTCAAAGATCAACGAACTTTGCTACCAATGGATTCATCACATCTCCAGCCACTGGCGTCTCTTTTAGGACATCCATCAAATCTTTCGAGTATTTTGGATGACATCCAAAGCATTAAAGGAGATCTTAGTCTAAATGAAGCCATTCTTTCAAATATCGGCGATAGAAGAAGTGTTTACGTCGAAGAGTTGCCAAAACGAGAACTTGTTCTTAAATCGAATGATTTGACGCCATCGATGGCAAAAATGGCACAATCGTTGAAAGGTCCCAAAGAACAGGAGGTATTGAATCAGATAATGATTCTAAACATCGACACCGGAGAAAAAGTGCCGTTAAGTAAAGCCGAAGAAATTCTTCCCAAATGTCTGAATCCTTTGAGTTTGCATTTAATGAAACTAACGAACGATTTCTGTGACGGAGACGTCGGTTCCATAACCTCTGGAATGACAGCTCAGGAAAACCTAATGAGAGACAGCGCTTTTGATGACGAAGACGATGAAGACCGTAATGGAAGTGATTCCAAAAAAGACAAACTCAGAAAAGGTATGAGAAGTTTGCGCAGAATCGGCACCGGAATCATGAAAGGTGTTAAAGGCGTGAAACCCGGGAAAGAGAGGTCCACTTTTCACGTCGAACTTAAATCACATAACTTAGAGCCTGAGCCACAGCCCAGGTATAAAATCAAAGTAAACCATAAGAGAGGATGTCCTGATTTCGATAGACTTAAACTTTTGCAAGAGTTATACGACTGTAAGGGTGCCATTTGGTGCATGAAATTCAGTGTTTGTGGACAGTTGTTGGCAGCTGCCGGACAGGACCACCTCTTAAGGGTCTATTGCGCTCAAAAGTCGTGGAAATATTTCACTCAATTGCGAAATAAGGCTTCCGGTCAACAGATTTCTCCCAATTCCACCCGAGAAAGAGAATCGAGTGGATCGTTAGGTGCCAGAGACCGGTCGTTCTCATTGCAGCGGAGTTGTAGTGCCGGCAGTAATGATATTCTCAAATCAGAGTCTTCGCATTCAAGTCTTGCAAACCATATACTCCATGAGGACAATACACTGAGCGAAGAGGGACCATTGCTTCTATTCAGTGCTTATAGAGGCCATACCGCAGATGTATTGGACATCGCGTGGTCTAAGAATCATTTTCTATTGTCGTCATCGATGGACAAAACGGTGCGTTTGTGGCACATCACTCGCATTGAGTGTTTGTGTACTTTCCGTCACATCGATTTCGTGACAACCATTCAGTTCCATCCAAGGGATGACCGCTATTTCCTCAGTGGATCTCTTGACGGAAAGCTGCGTCTTTGGAATATTCCCGACAAAAGAGTCACTCTTTGGAACGAAGTCATGGCTCTATCAACTCAACAGTCCCGCAGTAATGCCACTCAGGAATCACATCCGGCTCACGGACTCATAACTTCCTCTTCGTTTGTCCAAAACGGGAAGTTTGCGGTCATTGGCACCTATGACGGGAGGATTATTTTCTATTCAACAGATCAGCTCAAGTACTTCACGCAAATCCATGTGAGCGGAAGCGGAAAGAATAACAGTTCGGCTCAGATATCAAACGCTAACTCTGGTAATGATCGGAGGCGTCGCGGAAATAATAATAAGGTTACGGGAATAGAAGGCGTTGACGACAATAAGATTCTGGTCACTACTAATGACTCCCGTCTTCGACTCTATGATTTGAGAGACCTGTCCCTCACCTGTAAATATAGGGGTCTCGTAAACCAGTCGAGTCAGATAAAGGCCTCCACTTCTCACGACAGCAAATATATTATCTGTGGTTCAGAGAACGCCTCCTTCTATATATGGAGGCTTCAGGACAACACCACAATTGGTCAACGCCGGGACCGCAATAAACAATATGAATGTATTCGATTACTTCCACCCCTCCCTATACACTCGATTCAGGACTCAATGCAGATGCCAGCCCCGCCTCAGATGACCACTAAAATAGTCACGTCGGCCATCTTTGCACCCGTTCCTCAACAGATTGACGAAACTGCGAAGTATATTATAGCCGTCGCAGACTTTAACGGAAATATAAAAGTATTTTCGAAGTGATCTTCCGTTTAGTTAATCCGACGATAATTCAAACGAAAACTAAATATATTTTTATTTTTCTAATCTTTTGTCTACTTTTTGTTGCAATGATTTTAGTTTTTATGATTTTATTGACTCTAATAATAGTGTTTGAAATTAATATTAAACTCATTTTCAAACTTAATTCAAAGGATTAAACAAAAGTTTATTTGTAGACAAAATTGAATTTTATATAAACCTAGAAATCAAATCAAAGTTTAATTCTTCGATATTTTCTTCACTTATATTTGCAAATATTAGACAAAATAATTTGAAATCAATTGAAATGAATGTATATTTCTATATATTTTCCTAATTAACAAATTGTGATTCAAATGAAAATTAAAATAAATTTCAAGTAAATCATTCAAATCTATTCAATTCTTACTAAAACTAGAAAAAGTTCTATCCAAGTGATGTTAGCTAGCTCACATTATGCTCGAATACTGATTCAATATATGAAATTTTAAACCATTAATTGATTCAAAGAACTGCCAATATTTGATTCAAAAGAGTGGCAGTCATTTCATAATCGATTCAATGGTTCAGCCGATCAATAATTTGTGACAATTTGTCCGCTCGAGCGCTGGGTTTCGTCCGAAATATCATTTGAAGTCCACGACATGAAGACATTCGGAAAGGAAATGTTAGTTAAGATTAATCCTAACCTCAATATAAATATTCCAAAACTATTCCTTCGATCCATTAATCCCATCACAAATCAAACCGATTCGAAGCCAAACAGCAGTGACTTTACAGTCAACTCCTCAACAGATTCTCCGAACATCCGGTACCAGAAGTTCTCTAAACTAAGC
>JAQFXL010000441.1:0-21126 GCA_034693445.1 Edwardzetes edwardsi
AATATGTTAACACTTATTAACCCAATAATTACAATAATTGTGAAGAAGTCGTACCGTTAGCTCAGGACTATCGCTCACTGTATTGAACTGTTTTAGGGCACAAGACTTTAAAAGCAATCAACTAATAGTTGATTCCATGTTTTAAGGACTAAAAACAGTTTCGAGTTTATAGCTATCGGTCCCAACAAAAACTTTTTAGTTAATGGCTATTATTTAGCTTTTAAGCCAATAAACCTGTAAATATCGATAGTAGAGAGAGAAATATGAAAACTCAGTGAATGCACAACACTGGCCCTCTCGCCCATTACGAAGGCATTCCCGGCGCTCACAAACACTTTTCTATAACGTGTTATTATTTTAGACTATTTTCCACTTAATTTGCATTCAAATGAGTTGTTTTGCATCTGTTTAACCTCTCTTTCTTTACAACTATACCTTTGAAGTTTGCTTTTTCTCTGTTATCTTTACTTCTATTTTATGTACATTTTTGGCCAACCATTCGATATGCAGTTCCCTTTTCTAACCTAAAGTTTAGAAAAGGTATTTTTAAAGTGCATTCATTACTGATATTATTCAGTAATTGCCTGAAAGACAAATAGATTTCGTGTAGAAAATCCTCTAAAATATTACTCGAATTTGTGATTATTTTCTGAATTAATAAACATTTTATTCAATTAATGTGTGCTTTGAATATAATTTACAGAAAAATATTTTCCATTTAAAATGCATTTGAATGGAAAAACACTGAATATTATAAATTTTCTGGTCTTTCAAATTGAGAGTCGCTATGAATAGTTACCAGGAATATGGCCTTCAATTTAGATTAAATTTGGTTAAAAAAAAGTTGTCATTGAGAAGATGTTTCGCCCGAAAATACGCTTTCGTTGGAATACCATTTCCAGAGGTCGCGACTGGTTTCGCAAACCCAACAGATTTACCTCAAAGACTGCCCTAACCTTAGCTCAAGATTGAGTGAAGTTAATGTAATTTCTCAAAATTTAGAGGAAATTAACAATTTTTTGTCTGAATATCTAAATGAAAACAATTTTGATTGGATACCAACCCATGGTTTTGTGTTTGAATTAAAATCCAATCTATTTTTCAATCTACTTATGCATACATCAAATCATTTCACAAAGAGCTCAGACTTTCTTAACTCAATTAGTCGATGGGTTGGAGAGGTTTGAAAAATGATCCGACAAGAAAACCATAGAAATGTTGTTTTTTACCCGAATTTCATTATGAATTTCACTGAATTTTAGATGAAATACATGTTATATGAATAATGAGTTTGGAGTTCATTTCGCACAACCATATCATAGAGTGGCGAATAAGAAGCGAAAAAACATTTCTTCGCAAAATTTATTATAAAAACGCGTGATTTTTAGACTAAAATTGATATAATAGAGTCCCTCATTCTGCCCCTTATTCTGACCGCTGCCCAAACATAATAGTGTTTTATAATTATTATATCGATTATAAAAGCGATGCATAAGAGACCAGATTTAAGTCTACTTATTATTAGTGGTGATAAACACATAACTGATCGCACATATCGTGCAAATGCATGCCTTTTCCCAAAAGTTTAATTTTGGATATAAATTGTGTTTTTCTACTCTTATGTAATAATTATTAGAAAATACGGCAATTCTTCTGAAGATTATTACTTTGGTTTCAAACACTAATAAACAACTTTGAAAATAACGCTATTGTTTGAAATTCAATCAAATCTACACATAGTTTGTCAGCAATTACTGCAAACTGTTTCAAACTGTTCCATCATAATTTAAATACATATGTAATTTAAATCTAATTAACACAAAAAATGGTGTATTTTGTAATTTTACGGATTATTTTTTGCAATTTTCGAGTAATGAATTGGTTTTGTGATTAAAATAACTAAAGATATGTTCCGATAGTCTGTGTTATGGATTAGGAACTAAAAGCAAATTTCAAAACTAAATTTCGAGTTTTATAATGAATTGAGAGAAATATTGAGGAATTCCGTCTCATTTTGAGTTGAATCTGAATATTCACCTAAAAATAAAAATAATTAAAGCCATTGATCTGATCATTCATTTGACTGATTGATGATCTGATTTGTGTTTATTCCCGAAAACGTCCGCAACTTTTCAGGTTTTCTATTCATAATTGAAAAGTCAGATAAAATTTGAAACTTTTTTTTTATCTGCAATCAGTTTAATTAGATTTCAAAGAAGTCGTTGTATTTAAAGTTATTTTTATGCTTACATTCATTATAATCGAAAGCTTTGTAATTAACAAAAATCGACTCATTTTATGACAAAATATTAATTATTTTTCAAAAATTTATACAAAACCTTATTTGATGTGATTTTGAAAATTAATAGCTATTCAGTGAATAAGACCTACGCTTTTGTATATTTTATCCTTAATTTGTGGTTTAATTTCAAACTCAATGCATACTAACTATAGATAAAAATTAAGGTATTCTTAAAGCCTTTTAATGAATTCTAAATAGTTTTTATGATTTATTAACGAATTATACGAAATATAATTTCAATCCTAGTTTTTTAGTCTCTCTTTTTATCAATCGTATGCAAAGGGGGTCGGATTGGCTCCGAATAGACTTCTATTCAAATTGAATTATCGCTGATTATTGCAACAAATTATACTATCGTACTATTTATTAAACATAATTATAATCATACCATAAGTCATATCAATAGATAACTTTCATGAACTGAAATATCTCTGAGCATATAATTCTTGTGATTATTCAAATCATTTGTTTCAAAGTCCATATTTGCTAATAAAGTGTATAAAAATTGTTAGAATGTATCTCATTCTTGATATTAATGAAAAAAAATTGAAGCAAAAAATATTTTTCTATAACACTTGACTCGAGTTTTAATCAAATATAAGATAATATTTTTCACATTTTTGGCGATCAATTTATCTCTATTTTAATTCAAAGCATTCAAAGCATATGTTATTAAGTATTTGTAACTTTGTATTAATTTATGAAATTTTTTCTTCTGATAAAATAATATTCAAAAAGACTTTATTCAAAGTTAGATAAGAATTGAGGGAAAAATTATTTTATTTTTTGATAAATGAATTGCTTTCTATCGTCAAAATAGAGAAATATGTCAATGAATTAGTTTGAAAACTCATGCAAATAGTTGTTTGTTTATGATTTTGTTTTTGCCAAACATTTCACAGCAATAGTTGAAGTCATGAAAAGTGTTTTACAACAGAACTGTAGTGAACTGTAAGACCCGATTAGAGACAGAATAGATAACATAGAATTGGTCCGATATTTGAGTTTCCTTTTAATTAATGTTTTGTAGCACTGGAAGGGCATTCAAATAACACACGAATTGTAGTAAAAGTCCGGAATTTATTAATCTTAAGTAACACTTATTTTTCAGATCTGTTTAGATATTCAGACCATTATAATGAAAATACATTTATATTCCAATTATTTGCATAATAAGGATAATTAATAAATTCAAATTCAAATTTTGTTGTTGAAAAACATAAGTATTGGCTCTAATTTCCGTGTAATTAGTTATTCAGATGAAAATTTTAAATTCAAAAATACTACGAATCATAACCTACTTATCATCAAGTTTTTTAAAGAGAGAGAGAGAGAGAGAGAGAGAGAGAGAGAGAGAGAGAGAGAGAGAGAGATTCATAAAACCCACGAACTAACTAGGTTTTAGTGCTAAAATTGAAATTATACTTGATATTTTAATCATTTTCACGGCCAAAATCAAGGATGGTCATTTGAAGGTTTTATCTTTTGGACAAATAACAAAACCGTTGCTAATATACCAAAACCAAAGGATTGCAGATAATTTGCAATTACTGTCAAACATGTCATGACTTAATCCGAAATCATCTCTTCTAACTTCTTTCAGACTCCAAGGATTGTAAAATTTTCAATAAATGGTCAGAATATCCCTTTCAGGTTGTCCTCCATATGAAAAAATTATCTGAATCTAAGTTACTATTATTTATTTCGTTTGTCTTCAACTCAATTAAAATCTTTTTAATTTGAATGATAGTTACGATCGAAATGAAGATAAGAGTGTATTGTAAGCGCTGTTAGGTTTGAAAAAATGAGATGAGAAGAGCCAATAATTGTGATGTTAAGGTGGAGTCACTATAGACTCGCTATTCACAATAAAACATAGGGGAACACAACCACTACTTGTGCTACACATTTGCGCTGAGCAGAGGAAAAAAAATTGTCGAAGAAATGATAAATTCATTCAAACCTTGAATATTCATTAGCAAACATTTGAAAAAAGAGGAAAACTCGTGAAACAAACGGCACATTCATGTGAGTCGACTTTTATGTACTTTTTTTTATATGTTTTTGAAAATATTTTTTTTTCTCAGAGTTTTATTCGAAAACTTATTTTGCTTTCAAATGTTGCCTAATATTTATTCTGATGTTTTGAATGTCAAATGAATTGAATTTATCGCAAAACTGCTAAAACTTTTGCTGTGATTCGGAAACAATCTGCGGACTGACTCTCGAAATGTTTTCATCCATTAATTGACTTAAATTGAATACTTGTGCTGAAAAAAACTGATTTTAATGAACTTCTGTGACATTCAAAGTTGGGTTGACTTCCATTTAAGTGTGACTTAAGTTAAAGCAAAGCAAACAAATTTGATGAAAAACTTTAGTAAAGAAGTTTAGTCATCGATTACACCATTAATTACGTACTGAAGAAGTTGAAGAATAAAAGACAAATTTTGGCCATCGATTGAATGAAAAACACGTTTTTATTCACTGATTGTCGTAAAAAAAATTGTCGGTTTTCTTATGAGTATCGACTGTTTTGCTCTTTCCTGAAGTGACTTAATTCTGACTCCAATTAAAAAACGAGTTATTCTTCGGTTCGGAATTCAAATAACATTTTTGCCTTTTTTGTTGTCTTTTTGGCTGAATATCAATCATTTGTTCAAAAGTTTGATTCAAAGTTTTTGTTGATTTGAAGTGCGATTTGTTATAAGACTATAATCAAAACTAAATGAAAAATAATTCTTTCAGTGAATTATCGGCTTTGAAGACAAGTCTGTGTTTGAGACGAGATTTCAATCATTGAAAACTATTTTTGCTTTTTTGTGAAATCAATTTTCGTTCAATTGTTGACTGACTGATGAATCGATGAAAAACTGATTAATAATTTTCAAGTACTCTTGGTTTTGATTTATTTGGGAATTATTTGGAGAACAAAAAAGTTGTATTCATTTTTATGATTCAATATTTGTTTAACTGATATTCACATAACAAGTGAAGAGAAAACACTTAATTTACCCAAACTTTTCCTGATTTTCATATTTGTGTTTTATTAACAATTTTTTTGGCCGTTGATTGCCTTCAACTCTAAGAATATCAGTCATCAGTTGGTTGTCATTAGAGATCCAAATATTCCTCATATTTTTTGGTGAAAAAACTCAAATAAATTTGTAAATAATCTTCGACTCAACGAAGAAAAGGTATGTTTTTTATTAATATTTATCGAAAGAAAAATTATTTTATTTATTTATTATATGAATTCGAATGTATATCTGAATAAAATATTAGTATTTTTGAGGCCTCCCTCTCTGTAGAGCCCAAAGTTCAACGACACAACTGGTGTTATCACAAATATATTTGACTCCAAAAACCCCAACAAAACCTAAAAAACTTACAAAAGTTAGACAAAAGTTATGACTTATTTAATGAATATTCGATTCCATGAGTTATTAGTTGTGTTTTGTTTGCATTTCTTTACATTATTTCAAATGTTTTTATTCATTATTAACTCAATTTAACCACAGATTGAAAGCCGAATATAATTATCGGTTAATCTATTGATATATCGAAAGCAAAGATAACTTATTCTTCGGATTTCAATCACAAGTTTTCCTTCAAAAATAATCGGCGAGTTTTGCATTGAAATGTTTGGCTATACTCTTGAAATATCTGCTCATTTCATTGCAAAAAAAGGTAATTTATTAACAGTTGTGTTATTAGATATGAAATATAGTCAAACATATCCATAATTAATGCAAATGACGTCCAAAAAAATGTTAATAAATATTTTCAATTTTAGGTTTGTTTTGCATATTTGCATGAATTTCATTGATATCAGTATTCAAATGGTATACAAATATCTCATTTGGAAAAAATTTAAATCAATTTGTTTATTAAATCTGTGCTAAAATCTAGTTTCCAGGGGAGTAATGAAGAAGTTTTAAATTAAAACATAGAAATGTTAACTCATTTGAATAAATATCAGTGAAATTGTATTCCAATGCAAACGCCTATTGATTAATGAATTTTTCATTTTCTCGTCGAATAAAATCTGGAAAATGTATAAAAAGGTCACTTTTGAAGAGAAAGTTAAAACTGGAAAAGTGGAAAATTGGAGAAAAAAAT
Organism: Edwardzetes edwardsi; assembly: GCA_034693445.1. Classification (NCBI taxonomy): domain Eukaryota; kingdom Metazoa; phylum Arthropoda; class Arachnida; order Sarcoptiformes; family Ceratozetidae; genus Edwardzetes; species Edwardzetes edwardsi. The sequence goes on from JAQFXL010000441.1 coordinate 6,425, forward strand.
GCTGGAATTCCGATAAAAATTTACATAATTTGTGACTTTTTGTAGAGAAATAATGAAAACAGTTTGTGTGAGTCCTACCAAAAGGGAGTATGACTTCACATAAAAACAAGTTGTGTCGAGTGTTTTCTGCATATTAATTATCTTATTTGAATGATAAATAGTATATGTTTTGTTTGATTCAAGGACATTCAAGCCTTGGTAGGCTTTGATAGAGGCCTGGGCTGAACATATCACTTGCTGTGGAGAAAGAGCAGTGAAAAAACTCACTATTAATTTATACAAAGTATTTGATTTGAACACTGGTTTGCCTTTTAAGTCGAGGCAAACATTGGTATTATTCAATGATTATTCTGTGTGTTTCCTATCATTTTTCAATATTTAATGCCATCCCATTTGCTGAGTAAAAGCTTCGATTAACTAGTTTTACGTAAAATATTTTTTGCTTTTCTTTGAATAATTGCGTCAAAAATCAGTGTTTTAGTGTATATTCTCTCTCTTTTCCAATAATTTATTCTCCAATCAGTTATAAATATATTCACTTTATATTCAGTTTAAACATTGTATTCAAGGCTTTGCTTCTGTTATCTGTGAATCAAAAAAGAGGCATAAAATTATCAATACTTTTATGTATGCATTCGTTGATAATTAGCTTTTTTTATGAAATTCAGTTCAGGAGTGAAAAGACACTCATTTTTATTTTTTGAAATCAGTTTAATTTCATTATTTAAAATTTATTCCAAGTTGAGATTAGGATCAAATCTAATGAAGTTTTAAGTTTGAAATTCAATAACTAAATTTCATGTTTCGTGTGTTCTTGAGTTTAATATTTTAGAGTAAAATGTTATTATTCTCTGATATAATGTATACCTTATTCGTAATCAAAGCCAAAATAAATCTACAATTAATAAATGTTTTTCGACCAATCGTTGAGTGGAAAAAAATATGCGAATAATTGTTATGTGAGTTAGAGATAACTGTTTTCAATAGTAATTTATTGATAAAAATAAACTTCAATGCTATTTAAGACCTCTGTTTATGAATATTCTGTTTAAGACTTTCAATATCATATCAGAGATTACTTTCCTTGATAACTCGCAAAATTAGTAAAATTGTATTAAAATAGTAATGTTTTCTGAAGTTTTATCTTAGAAATGATTTTATGGGAAAAATAGAATTAAAGCCTAAAACCAAAATCTGTATTAAAAACTCATTTCTTATAATTAAAATTTTGGTTACATTTATCAAAGCGTAAACCAAATCTCATTATATGAGTATTAAAGTCAATGAAAACTAATTTTGTATTTAATTAAAATCTCTCTCTCTCTCTCTCTCTCTCTCTCTCTCTCTCTCTCTCTCTCTCTTTCTTTCTTTCTTTCTCTCTCTTCAGTTGAGTTGATATTAAAAAGTTTAAATCGGATATAAAGTAAAGAAGACCTTCGAGTCGAAGAAAACACGAATAAAGAATTCAATTAAAATGAAAGAGAAATTTAATTTTCAAAACTTTTGAGATTCTCATAAATGTAATCATTATTTAAAGTTGTTTTCTCAGTGAGAGTCAAATGATTTCTCTCTGACATCAGATTTTCGCAATTGATTTCATAATTTCTTGTGAGATGTGAGAGAGAAGGCGAGAGAGAAGGCGAGAGAGAGAAAGAGAGAGAGAGAGAGAGAGAGAGAGAGAGAGAGAGAGAGAAAACAATTTCAACTATTGGCGACTGATATGAGATATCTATTACTATAACTATTGAAATATAACTTAAGATTCAAACGATATATTCAATCAAATAATGATCGCACGAAAAGTCAGAGCATTGGTTAGATTATACTCTGTTTTACACTTTTGCATGACACTTTTGCATGACATTTTTGCGACTTGCGAAAATTTTTTTTACAATGTATATTAAATTTATTTGCTTAATTGTGCCTCACTCTTGTGAATTTCATTGATAAGAATAGTTGCATTCCCTCTGATATACCAGTAATCAGACGCTATCTCTGTTTCAAATGAAGTGTATTTTTTCATCAAAATTAAAGAATATTTTAATTAATATAAAAGAGAAGTTAATTAATAGAAATTAATTTCTGTATAAATAGAATTGGATTTAATTACAATTTTCTTCTTCTTTTCAATTAATTTTAATCTCAAGATTTTATTTGTGATATAAATTACGGAATCATTAAATTTGATTCCAATTTATGTAATACTTTTCATTAGAGAATCGATAGTTTTGAACCTTTAAATCAAATTAATGTTTCATTCAATTTAATGGAAGAGTTATCAAAATATTCTTCTTATTGATAAATAATTGCGAATTGAGTCGAAGGTAAAACAAAGTCCAGTCTCTAGTTTGGAAGGGAATAAGTATTTCATATTTTGACTCAATTTGAAGTCAATCCCAGAATTCAATTAAAAATGAAATCAGATTTCAATTTATTCGAAACAAAACATTATTATAATAATAGTTATAATAATAATAGTCTAATGAAATGCGTGACAATGGCTTCAGTGGTGACTATTTGTGTGATTCAGATCGCAATCACAAAATATATGCTTTCTGTTGAGTAAAATGCGTTGAGTTTTGATTTCTCTCGAATGCCTTTCTCCTATTTCTATGATAATCAAAGTTATAGTCTCTATGCTGGTGATGACCAAATCACGTCTTATGCATACCGGTGCCAAAAAACGACTTCACATAAATTTTAATAAAAATATAGCATTAAATTTCCAAATAAATGTTCACTAATTTGCGTTTCGCTGAGCATTAATCCCGTGTTTCCCACTTTATTCATATTGTAATAAAATTGAGAATCATTTGGTTTTTTCGAAACATGGCTTTCGGCTAATAATCAATTCATTATATGTTTCACATTTCAAACTATAATTTCAATTACCCTTAATATTGAACGCATTTATTTGGTTCTGATGTTAACCCAAAAATCAAAATTGTTTTAAATTCTTGCAAAATATTTGAACAAAATTTTGTTTTTCATTTGAATATTTTTGTTGCTGCGGAAACATTTTTCATGCCTACCCTCTCATTTGATAGCTGTTGTCTAATGGCTGAGCAATTCCTCGAAGGTTTGATTAAATTTAATTCTAATTCATTGAATTTTGTGATTATTCGTTCCCAGAGGTGAGTGCTCTCTGAAGACATTATAGTCTTAAATGGCTATTAAGCGTCAAATTAGAGTTTTAATTATAAGCCACAGATTTGTTGTGATTTTGTTTCTTAGGGCTAATAATAATCTAAAAGAAATTTAAAGTTAATTCTGAATATAAGCTCTAATTTTTGAATATTCTGACACCAAATACCAAATGTGCTGAAAAAATAATCGTAACACCAGTTGAGTGTGTTTTGTCTCAAGTATTTATTATTTTATATTTATTTGCCTTAACCTCAATCTTCTCTCTCCCTCTCCTTCTCTTCAATACTAAAATTCCCGAAAATTGTTATTCTTGTTGTTCTCCGACTTTTTGTGGCCGCAAGAGATTCAAAGTAACTCAAAGTAATTCAGAGTAATTCAAAGTAATTCAAATTTGCGGAAAAGTTTAACTTCTAATTAGATTCGACACATAATTAGTTCAATCATTTTGTAAACACAAATCATTGAACAATATTTGAGACATTATCTCAAAAATGTGACAGTTCTTCACCAGTAGTTGTCTTCTGATTCTCATTCAAAAGTATTGATCCATTAATTCATTAACTCGATTAGTTTTTCAGTGTTTTCCCATTAAATCTGATGATTGGTTTTCATTGAATATTCCCATAATTTTGATGCACTTTTGGCACAAAAACAGATCATTAATTCTTTGGACTATTCATTAGAAGTGTTGCCAACAATTCAATGAATAGGGATTTCGTTGATTCGCTTCACTATTATATTCATTATTATGAAAAATCAAAGCAATGATACATCGATTAAAACCAATGCACTACTGGTTTGTCTGAAGGCCGGAATTCTATGTTTTCGGAGGGAATAAACAGATGGCCAGCGATAGACTCATTGAACCAAATCACTCGCTCACCTCAACTGATGGGCAAAACTTATTGTCTATAACTTACACATTAGATATGCATTTCCTCAGTTAAAGTATGAGACCAACTCTTTTTACATTCACCCAGTTTTCAACTCATTTGAATTTCAAATCCAATGTGAGTCCCATTTTGTGACCACTATTTTGCGTTTTCTCAAAGTTGTGACTCAAAAAATAAATGCAAAAAAAATCAAACAAAGCCTATGTTCGGGGCATAAGCCTCAACTCAAGGCAATAAACACTAAGATTTGCTGCAGTAATGAAATTTTGAATAATTGAATTGAATTTTGAAATTTTTAATAAAAAGTTGAGATTTTGAATATCGAGTTATAAGAAGATTGAAATTAATTTCATAGAGCAATGGTTTGCTATCCTTTTAACAACTTTTTTCATATATACGACAACTTCAGACAAAATGAATATAAAAGCAATTTCTTCTAAAATTAACTTTAAATTATAATACAAAGAATATTAATTTGCAAGATATAAAACAACACCCATATTAGGAAACAGACAAAAAGCAATAAAAAAATTGGTTTTACACTTGTTTTTGTTGTTTGGGAGGCAGACAACAGTCCATTGGAGCGAAAATTTTTCATTTGTAGTCTTTATGGAAATAGATTTGTTTTTGAATAAAAATAGTGTCAATAATAACTTCAAATGAAGGGCTGGCGAAGGGAGGATCAGCACAAACTTACCTAGTATTGAAAAATAGTCTTATCCCGCCCTCTTCCTAGAAACTTTATTGAATCGAACAACTTGAATCGAATCCGAACTAGATCACTTAGAGCCGCTGACCTTCATAGACCTTCAATGTATAGTCTTTATATGAGACGATAGTCAGCCCTTTAGCTCTTTTAGCCAAATGTCGGAATAAATGAATGACTTATTGATCGATCGATCACACAATACAACACCAATTGAAGGCACCGGACATTGAAATTAGTTATATTTTAAATTAGTGCAGAAAAGTGCAGAGAAGTTCATTTTCTTCATCAAAACACTCTTTTTTTGTTGAGATCCGCGAATATTATCATTCAAAAGCAAAAAAATTAAAATGTTTTTGAATTTCACGAACAAAACAAATGACTTATAAACCACTGAAAAAGTTTTGATTTTCTTTGAGATAAAACAACGAAAAAATCTAATTTTTAATTTTTATATAATAATAATCATTATTTTAATGACAAATTGTTATAAAATATTAGCTTTTAATTTGTTTAAGTTTTCAATTCTTAATATTCAATAAATAACATTTAACATGAAAGTAACATGATAAAATAGACAAACCACACATACTACAACTCTTTTACGAATCGCTTCAAATGATCTTACCATCTAGAAGTTTATAATTGGTGAAATATAGCAGTTCAAAAGGGCTCACCTCAAGACTGACCCTGCATCAACATTCAAACAGGACATGATGATCAATTGTCGAGATAAAAAAAAGTTTTAATGAGGTTGAGATTAAAATAAATTCAACCATGTACATCTGTGTGCCTCAACTATATTGAAACTAATGATTTGAAAAAAGAAAACCTGAAAAAGGGCTCAATTTATATGAGAACTGAAGGAGTTTTAAGTGAAAGTTATAATAAATTATTTGTTTGCTTTTTAAACCCATTCTGAGAGATATCGAGTGAAAGTGTTGTATGACTTGTGCCCACTCCTAATGTGAGACAAAACAAACTTTTCTTTCATTTTGTAATAAATATAAAGCGAATGTAATTTTTCTTTATTTCGTTCACAAAAAAGTTTGAAAACATTTTTGCGGTGAAATGTATTGCAGTTTCAGTCAATGAAAACTTATTTATATTGCAAAACAACTTTTCTCAGTCTTTTGGTCTCAGATTTCTCACAATAACTGCAAATATTTGAATTGTAAATGTGAAAGGTATACGCAAATAAGAAATACCCAATAAAGGGAATGATAGGAAGGGATATCCCAAACTATATAATGTTCTGATTATTGCCTTAATTCAAATTGATCCTGACAAAATGGTCCTTTTCATCGCGCACTGACAAAATCCAAGAGAGTGGCACACCTTACCCACGATCTCTCCTGAAGCACCCATTCCTTCCATCTCTATGTTTATTACTGTTCTTTTTGCGTACAGATGGAGGTTTGCGAAGTTTCAATTTAAATTATCCTCGATTAATTATTTGAACCAAGAATTAATAAGTTTATAATCGTGAATAATCTAAATGATTTTGAAATAAATATTTAAATGATTTTCACATAAATTATTAAATGATTAGATCTTTTCGATTAATCGCTTGAATTGAATTGCAATGCAATGGCTTTGAAGAAAAGGACGCGTAAACTGAAATAAAATATTGAATTATATTTTTATATTTAATATTTAATATTAAATACAATTTTTTCGTTGCACTCGAATACCGCCCACTCTATGAAAAGCAATAAATAATAACTTCTCTAAACTTCTCTTTTCTTGTTTTTCAATGCTTTAAATATATATTATATTATATATGACCTAAACGTAAGTTATTATAGAAATTAAATAAATGAGAGAATTATTGAAATAATTTTCGGCTCTTTTCGGACCTTCTCTGCTATTTATTTCACTTTTGATAAAAACAATGCAAAAAAGCTCCGAAACAACATTTTCATTGACAGACTATCATTTATTATTTAAAGTGCAACTAAAGCCTAGTTCATACAAACGACAAGTTCAACAAAAAGTGCAATAAATAGTAAAGAAGACCCGAAAAGAACGGAATATTATTTCAATAATTCTCTCATTTATTTAATTTCTATTATAACTTGGATTTGAGAATACGGTATAAATGAATATACGGTAAATTCAAAATTGATTATCCTTGGTAAAGCCATTTATTTGGTCTGAAATTAATATTTTGTCGTCTTTTGTGTTGATTTAAGAGAATATTTAATCGCATTTCATATGAATTAACACTAAAATCATTTTTAATATAATCTTTACTTTATTGAAATTTTTGCTCTTTTTTGCTGTTTGGAGGAAATCCGCCGATAGTTATGTACATATTTATTAATACATATTTTCCATTCTATTCTGTGCTATTCTATGCGCCCATCCTTTGGGGCGCTGGTATGCAAAGATAATAAAATAATCATAAAGTAATTTGTATTTTAATGAATACACAAATTAGTTATTATTTTTTGCTCTTGTTCCTTTCACACAACTTTGAACTTGATTTATATGCATTGAATGTTGAGAACAAAAAGAAAATTTATTAAAAAATAAAAACAAATTAAAAGCTAATGTTTTATAACTGTTTATAAAGTGATTAAAATAATGTTTATTATTATGTAAATACTTACGAATGAAATAATTTTTTTGTTTTTTATCTCAAAGAAAATCAAAACTTTTTTCAGTGGTTTTTATGAATCGTTTTATTCGTGAAATTCAAAAACATTTAAAACTATTTTTATTGTTATTTCGATAATAATTTTTTTGGCGGATCTCAACAAAAAACAGCATTTTTTGAAGAAGAAAATCAACTAAACTTCTGCTGCACTTAAGGGTAATTTCAATGTCCGGTGCCTTCAATTGGTTATGTATTGAGTGGAGCACTCTTACCATTGAGTGGCCGATCGATCAGTAATTCATTCACGAATTCAGACATTTGGTTATAAGTCATAGCAAAAAGGGCTGACTATCGGCTTTCATATTCTTTTGTAGTTATTATTGACTTATATTCAAAAAGATCTAAGAAATCGCTTTTTTCCTAAATATTGTGGAAATGAAAAATTTTCGCTTCAATGGACTGTTGTCTGCCTCACAAACAACAAAAATAAGCCAAAAACCAATTTCTCTATCGCTTTCTGTCTGTTCCCTAATTTGCGTGTTGTCTTGTTTTGTCTGAACTTTATTTCTTGGAAATTATGATTTAAAGTCAATTTCAGACCAAATAGATTTTACACCCATTTTGTCGAGTTTTTGGTTGTAAAAAAGTATTCGTATTTTCTCTACGAAACAAATGCAAAGTTATGTTAAATTCCTTTGAAATCTCTGACTCTTATCTATCATTTGCTATAAAAGCCGATCAATTCTGACCTCAATTATGGGTTGAGTTGAGAAAAAATTGTAATTAAATTTAAATATCTTGTTATGCTTTTGAAAGATTTGTCAAACAGTTTATTACATTCTCTTTAGTATTAAAATTTATTTTATTTTTCAATTATTTTCCGCTTAAAAAATATTGTTGTAATTCCTTCATAAGAATTGGGATTTTGTCATAATTTATGTGAATTTCAACCTTTTTTCTGAGTATTAAAATGGTTTTATTTTCTAGTGATTGGGCGAATCGGGAGATAACCTATTGATAGGCATTTGACTATTTGGGAGGTTTTCTATTGCCATAAATGATTAGATTTTAAAATTGTCGGTCTATTGGCTCATATGCTATGCACTCAACTATTGTATGATTTTTGCATTTTTTTCGACCAATTTTTTGGCCACTTTTGCATTCATTCACAAAAATATTCTGTTCAGTAGTCGTGAGGGCACTGATCGATGAACATTACCGATAAGGAACGTCATATTGCATATATGGGCACAAAAGTTATTTTCCATATCCTGTGGAATAGTCTGAATGTAAAAAGTGGTTAAATAATTGGAAACCAAAGCCCTATGAAATTAGTTTCAATATTTCTTTGGAAAAAACACTTTTTTTATCGAAAAATATTTTTCAATACATAACTCATGTAATGATTTGATGCATAGAATTCTCTCACTTAAGGTCTGTGCTTAAGGCTGTGCTGTTGGTCTTCTGAAAGATTTTAGACTTTTTTTCAATTGCACTCTCGTTTGGCATCATTTTTTACCGCCTTTTGTCTGTTTTTATCCCATATTTCTTCGCATAACAACTGAATCGAAGAAGAATTTTAATATAATGTTATATAAAGTTATATAATGTATGCCTTTTCCATATAGATTTGCAAGGTACAACAGAATTTATAATCCATTTGTCATTTGTTTTTCTATATTCCCTTCAATTCAACGGTAATTCACTTTAAAGTCTGAAATTTTCCATTTTTTCTCAATAAATCTCTGGTAACTTCCGTTTAAATGTTTTTTCCCATAAATTTTTTCATTTTTCTCTTTTCTAAATTCATTTGTTGTTATATTAAGTCAATAAACCTCTTCTTTGTTTGGGATTCTGTTCTTATTTTCTCTTACTTTTTGAGAAAATGAAAATTTCGACTAACAATCAAGTTTTTAAAACAAAAAATGTATTCAATTATATTCTGTGCAGCCATTGATCCCATGCTTTCCATTTTAAATCAGAAGACTTATTATTTCAATCAAATGTTCAAATGTTATGAGTTTTTGAAAACTTTTTCTGTCAGTAATCAAAACAATATTCAACTTTTTGTTTGTTATACGGCTCTCCTCTCTGGCCCTTTGAGTTATGCATACACTGACCTAACCTAAAAGTATAAAAGAACCCACTGTGGGTAGAACTCTCACATTTTCAACTCAGTATATTGTAATTTTTGCTAAAACCGGTACCTGTGCGGTACCGGTATGTATGCAACCGGAATGCAAAAGTCCAGAGAGGAGAACATCTATTGCCTCGTTTCAAATGAATTATTTAAGGCAACCGAATACTAAACAACTCATCATTAGATTAAATTGACAATTACCTTGATTGAAATCAGTAAAATCGGCTGAACTTCTTATCAAACTAACTGGTAATGGAGAGCATACCTCTTAGTGTTTGACCCACAATCATAGCCATCCCTCGTGAAGACCTGAATGCTTCTCCATTCCCACTTTGAGTGTTAGATCGTTGAGAACCCATCTGAGGTGAGGTTCATTTTGTCAGTCTGTCTGTCTTTTGAGAAAATGAGAGCACTGGGTGTTGGAGTTGTGTTGGAGAGAAAATTAATTATTGCCATCAGTTTTACTTATGTTTGTATATAAAACACCAAAAATTTCATTTTCTTTTGAATATTTTCTAATTCTTGTTTGACAGACATTTCTTCACAAAGGAGTGCTATCAAAACCAAGCGAAGCATTGAATTACATTTCCTGTCAGCTCAGACCTACCGGCCCTGTTCTAACCTAATGCAATAATAATATTTATATACTTTTAGGTGACTTTCTGTTGTAGTAAAACACTATTCTCTTCACATTTGACTTACTTTTCTGAGTCTACGTAGAAGTAAGTGAAACACGAGATATAAATAATAATTATTTGACTTTTATTACTATTTTTATTGAAGTTTAAACTTATTTGAGGATAAATTAAAAGTGAACTTAAACTCAACTGTTTATCTTATGTCCGCATCGTTTCTCTCCTCTCATATTCACAAACTTATATCAGACTATAGTTATGAATATTCCAGTGATGCGCAAAGTTAGCTATTTGGGAGTCTAGTCAATGGTTTGTGGATTTCAGGAATTTATTTGGGTTACAATCTTTTGTTTTCAAGTTTACCTCGAGTTAGTTTGAGAAATAACTATTTCCAAATTATTGCTCAAATTCTAGAACACAAGGATAAGAGTGTAAATATCATGGTTCTATCCTTGGAGTTTTTGGGCTGACCTTCCTTGTGCACCACTGCCATAATAATAATGATATAATGGGCCTAAAAAGCCTCACTTGATCTTAGGATAGCATTTTATTTGCTTTTCTCCCCAATCATCACATTCTGTGTCGAAATTAGAGACCGTCCTCTGAAAGTCCATTATTTTGTCTCTCGTTGTGAATAAAAATTAGTTTTTTATTCAAATTGTTTGCAATTATTTGATTAGTAAATGTAAAATAAACTGAATTTTGAAAATGGAAATGACCTGGAGCAAGATAGTTGTGAGTTATGCACTCTAACACTGAAATGGTTTTTGCGTTAATATGAAAATTGAATAAATAAATTATACCTGGTGCTAGAAGTCAATGAAATGCCGAAAAATTCAAATTAAGTAAAGAATACAAACATCAAGTTTTGATGCGAATAATAATCAAAACTAAAACTCATTTATTTTCCAATAGTTATGTCTATAATAATAGACTCTTTTGTTGACTGAATTTAAATGCCGTGAATGCAAACGAAAGGCTTTTTATTGGTTTATTGGCCGCCGTTAGTCCCCATACCGGCAGAGCACAGGCCGCTCGTCTGCATACGAGTGCAACAATTGTTCTCGAATATAATGTGGAATAAAAATATGTAATTATTATCTGCGAGTCTTTGACGTGAATTAGTCTTATGGTTCTCCTCTCAGAGGAGTTGAATAGCTTTTAACCTTCGGGTCTGATCTCGAGTTAAAAGCCATTGTTATTAAGTCATAGCAGAGAATAATCAAATGGTTTTAAATGAAAAATAAAACTTGATTTCTCCAAAATTGAATTTAAATGTCAGAAGTGTTTGAGTTTCGCTGTCCTGTGATTAGAGCCTTGGATCTAAAATATGTGTGAAAACAATTTAGTGAAAAGTTAATTTTAATGGATGCAAAATAAAAGTAAAACAGTGCGTGAATTCTGAACAAGAATTTACTTTTACATTCATATTATCATAAAATATGCATTTCGTTGGAAATTTTTCTTTAGTGCAAAAATAATTTTCATGTTTTGCTCGGCTTTTAAAGGAAATGTTTAGCAGTTTTTTGTGATTGCAATCAATTACCTGATATTTAATGAATATGTTATTGAAATCTATTTCTTTACTCAAATTTTAGTCTTGAATTATACTTTTTTGAAAACAAATTTCGCGAAATTTCTTTCTCTAATGATTCAGATTATGTTTGAAAATATCACGCTTTTAATGTAATCGATTTCACTCAAAGTTATCCATTTAAAAGTTATTTCAGATGATTAGAGTAAATATGATATTATAAATCATTTAACCTCTAAATTGATTTAAAGTTTTTGAGTATTTTTAGCCTATTTTAATGGCTATTTCGTCTCATCCAGAATATTAACATTTAATCATTGAATTTATGTATTTTTTTGAATTGTTTATTCTCAACAAAATCCTTGAAACTTTTCAAAAATGTCTATTTTTATGGCAGTCTATCTCATCATTCATGTGATTTATTTTCATTTAATCGCAATCTGTTTGAGAAATCAATCATTAAATGTGTGAAAAAGTCTCAATTAATTCGCCTTTAATTTGATATTATATCGTCTTAAATGAGTTTATATCAAAATTAGACAATTTTTTTGGAAATAAATGTTAAATCGGTTGATATTTATCTTAATCCTTGTCTGGGTTTTCAATTCTCATAGACTGATAATATTTTTTGGATCATTTTTTTCAATGTTTATTCCAAATCATAATTACTTTTTCAATAAAACTAAATCTGAAATTGTGGCCCAGACTGTGCTCAGCCCTAAAGATTCTGTTATGTAGTCATACTATAAAATAGTTTAGATTAAAATTATTTTATTAATAGCGTTGAACTTTTTATTCTAAAATTTTTGAATTCATCCCTGAATTCGAGGGATAGCCAAGGTTAAGGAAGCAGATCTAGAATTCATCTTTATGCTGAGCATGCAATCCGTGGCCCTGCCCTAATGTTTGGTTATTCCGGTGCACTTTTTTAATGCTATAAATATTCACGATATCCACAATACATAACATAATAACAATAATAGAATTGTTGCAGAATTTCCATTGCATTGAGATTACAGTCAGTATTAATAGACTCGGAATAGACTCGAATGGCATCGCATTAAAGCGAACCAAAACAGACCACCAAAGGAGAGGAACAAACTTTGCTTTCCTCTACTTTAGATGAGACCCGACCATGGCTTCACTCTAAGCTAGGTCTTTACTCAGATACCATATGTTACTAAACTCGTTGACTATATTTTTTAATGACTTTGAACTGATTTCTGTGTCAATTCATTAGAATAATTGAATTAAGAATTTCTAATCGCAAAACACTGTTATTATGTTATTATTTTATTTTTGCCACTTTTGGTATGTTTTTTAAACAAATAATTATTGGAAAAATAAAATTTAATAGTTTTCTGTCTCTTTTAATCAATTATTTAATTGTCTCATAAATGTGCTAAAAATGTTTTGAGTAAATATTTGTGAAAAAGTATACGAAATTGTTTGCCTTGAAATTCAATTGCATTTATGGTCTATCAGGAAATGGCATACAATTAAGTTCATTAACACGACTCGAGTCGGTCCTAAAACACTAATTTTTAAAACAAATTATTTGTTTTGACTTTTTTTTTGTAAAAATCAAATTAAACCAAAATATTTTGAATATTTATTTTTCGCTCAAATATTAATATTTCTCTTTCCTCTCAGCATTTCCTCAAATGTTTCGGTTGTTCTGATCCTAAATCATAACTCAATTATTCATTAGTTATATGTATTTGAAATCAAAAAGTGAATGAATTATTCAATTGTTTTCACAATTCTATTAAGAAACCAAAGTTTTAATCATTTCATAAACCATTTTGACAGTAATTTTCGGCTCAAAATAGTAAGTAATGTTTACTTTGAATATTTAATAAATTGAATTTTGAGTTTTCTCACAATAAATAATACATTTTATGATCATCTTTCAACTTTTTTGTTTTATTTGGTCAACTTTTATAGAAAGACCTAGGCCACTATTCGAGAACCAGAATAGGCGCTCAATGACAACAATTTCAGCCAATTATTTTGATTCACTTAATGTAACTTGCTGCTATATATATTCTGCATAGTCTGGATAGGTTGTTTTTGTCCAATCATTCTAAGTCTCTCCTCTGCCTTTCCCTTTTTTGCTTTCCAAAGATGATTACACAGAATATCTAATGTTTATTAATGCATAAAATTAATGCATTGGTATGTCTTCCGATGCATTGCTTTTAAGTTTGAAAAAGTCTAACAATAAGTCCTTTTTTGCATCGAATAACAGAGGAATCACTCAAACATTGAAATTATATTTTGCTTTGAACTCAAAAACTCAAGACAAGTGCCACAAAGCTTTTCACTACATTTTTCATGATTTTTCAATTTTTTGAATCTAAACCCAAATTTAATGCGAGAGTTATCCGCTTTTTAAGTGTTCAACATTTTTTTGAAACATAGTTTTTCTTTTTTTTAATCTTGTATTTGATTTGAAGAAATTCTAATTAAATTTCACAAAATTGAATGTCTAGACGAGTCTACTGTCAACCAGTTCTCCAAATCATATGCTGTGCTGAAAAAGTGATAGACTCAGTTAGCAATTATGCCAGTGTTTCTCAATTAAGCCTTTCACCGGATTGCCAGTGGTTTTGGCACTTATACCGGCATCCATAGAGTCATAGCATTGATATGTAATATAGTGGGAAAAAAGATAACTCATTTGTCTCAAGGATTTGCTTATAAAACTCATTAGCAGTAGATTTAATCGAAATGTTTATTCAAACCCTTTTCAAAGTTCATTAACTCTGAGAATATTTGAAATTTTTAGCGCTTCATGTCTAATGTTTTATACATAAATGATAACAGAGATGTGCAAGGTAGTGTCAGTCTGAGTGACAGACTAAGTCCAAACATTATGCTTTTGGAGCTTTAAGATAAAGGACTGAAAAATAACTGCTGTTTGAGAGAAACTTGCTATTATATCTAGTATAATTTAGAAATGAATTTCAATTACCCAATCTTATGATTGCCTCTATCTAAATACCATGCAAATTTCTCTAATTATTTGACACCATTAGAGTT
>JAQFXL010000442.1:0-21116 GCA_034693445.1 Edwardzetes edwardsi
TAGCAATCGATACAATTATTTGATAAGAAATTATTTGTTTTAATGTCTTATTCGGTAATAAAAGCCATGAATTATCTAACTTTGGTATTGGAATTAATTAGTTTTGTATTAACGATACTGTGCTGGTGTAGTGCCGGCGCACAACACTTAGACAAATATAATTACATTGATTTCAATTCAAGTTCACTTCCTGTTGATAGTAATAAAGCGATTCTAACGCAAACCAAAACTCATATTTACGTCGAAATCAATTCATTTGATCAGAGATTTGGTTTAATCGCAAAAGTCTTAGAACCCGAACAACAAATTCACATCTATTTGGGAAAAGTCTATTTGAAACACGACTCGTATGTCATCGGATACGTTAAGACAAACACTTTTGTCGGTATAATCAAAGTGGACGGACATACATATAATTTAGAGACAGTCACCAAATCTGATCCAAACTATTTGGAGCACAAAAATAAGATTTTGATGTATAGAGAGGATAGTATTCCCTTCGATGGCGTTTACGACACTGTCGTCCGACCAAAGTATGCAAAAAGAAAAAAGTTTAGGAAAAGAAAAAAATCAAAGTTTAGACCCATCGCCCAGAATAACGACAGATTACCAAAGAATAGAGTTTGTGGTCTCGACCTTTACGCTGATTATGATTTCCTCAAACATTTCGGAGTATACGATGCTTTGGCAGAGATTTTAATAACTGTTAGCGAATCAAATGCTATACTTTCGCAAATAGACTTTGACGGCGACGGACAGCCCGACAATATCGGAGTCTTCGCTCAGAAAATTACAGTCTCTGAATATATGAAAGACAATTTAGATCTTAAGAATGTCACTGACGGACAACAACTTTTGAGAACATTTCAAAAACGTCTGACCGATAGCTGTCTTCAAGTGCTGTTCACTCATAAGGAGCTCAAATTTTCAAATAAAGGCATCACTGGTTTGGCTAATTTGGGGGGTGTTTGTTACAAAAGAACTAAAATCAATGGAATAGATCAGTCGCCGAACTCTCTTCTGGTGTCGAGTCTTTCAAATGGTAGACCTCTGAATAGAGTGCAAAGAATAATAGATTTGACGCATGAAATCGGACATACATTCGGTGCGGAACACGACAATGAAAAGTTTGAAGGTAATACTGTTTGCAATCCGAGTGCAGCCAATGGCGGCGCTTTCATTATGTCTACCATTCACGAGGACACAGCCTATCAGGTCACAGATCTGAGGAATAAAAAAAAGTTTTCCAGTTGTGTCGGTTCTCATCTTATGTTTGCTTTCAAAACATTTCTAATCTATTATTTAATTCAAATTCAGAGCAAAAGAGTTATGAGACGACTATTGAGTGATTCCGAGAGAAACCAATGCTTTGCCAAAAGAGCTGATCCTAAATGTGGAGATCTAGAAGTAAATGCAGGCGAAGAATGTGACGCCGGAGACCCTCTAATATCAGGATATGCTGATCCATGTTGTGAACCAACAGGAAGTGACAGACAGTGTCGGGTGAAGTCAGGAATAGAATGTCATCCCAGAGAAGGTTTCAAATAATTAGTCATTTAATTAATTGATTGGCTATTAATTGATGTCGTTTTGTGTTGAGGTTCGTGTTGTGACGTCAAAACCTGTCGATTCCTACACTGGAAGACATTCCCAGAGAAATGTCGAATAGACTGTTGGAAACCTGCAATGTGTTTGGGAAAGTCAGCCAAATGTCCGGTTACTCAACAACAACCGTCCGGTTCTATCTGTTGGAACTGCACTTCAGATGTCTGTGTTTGCAATAAGAATGGCTTTTGTGTTGACAAAGATATCAAACCGCAAACCACTTCTTCATATGTTTGGCCGACTCGACCGAAGACTTCAATTAATAAGACGAGGGATAATTTATTCTCATTGCTAACAGCACTCATAGTCTGTGCTCTTATATTCTTCCTCTGGTTTTACGGTGTTTTCCATTATATTTGGGTTGTCTTCAGAACTCTTCTATTTAATTACAGAAGAAATCGGGTCCGAAATCGACTTCTGGGGGAACCGCTCGATAACATTACAGATACAGAAACAGACACTGACTCAGAACATGAGCACATCCTCTAAAGCCATGACTAAATTTTTTATCTTTTTTGATAACTGACTCCTCTTTACACAAATTATCGTTAATTTAAGTCATATTTAATAAAATTTTTAAAATTTAATATAAATTATAATAAAACTAAGAAAATGTTGTCTTCAGACAAATTGAGAGACAAATCAATTGACAAGAATTGACTGAAAACCCCCAGAAAGGGAGATATGGAGTAAAACTTCACAATCAGTAAATATGGTCAATTATATTGAAACACCAAGGATTTGACCTCTTTTGACTTTTATTGTATATATATTAGTGATTTACATAACGCACACCATTAACCAATTGTCCCCTTTTATAACTAATCACATAAAATGTGGGGTCGGGTCATAACTTTTGAAGCAAAAGCTTTTGTAAACAAATATTTTTAAAAATAGATTCTATTGAAGAAGATATTGCTTTTGATTAAGAAATAGATGACATGACTAGAGGTCATAGTAGTTATTCTTCGAAATATCAAATTATACTTGATCATTTTTTCATCAATTATCAGTTGAATATTAAGTGGAGTAAATTCTAATTCATTAAACAATCGGAAGAACTGATCTAATAGTTGAGAAGAGTTGCAGTCATTTCACAATCTTTCAGAAGAATAATACATACCTTAAGAGACGGTCGAAACCATTTGTTGAGCAGTCAATTGAGTCCAAATTCCACCGGTTTTCACCTGAAAAGCAAAAATGTTAATTAAAATTAGTTCTGACTCTACCCCTCAACTGACCCTTCGATCCATTAGTGCTAACCCTAAGACCTAACCCTCTATCAACTCTAAACCCAATCCTATTCCAAACCGATTCGATGCCAAACAGCAGTGATTTTACAGTCAACTCCTCAACAGAATTTCCGAACATTCGGTGTCAGAAGTGCTCTAAACTAAGCTAATCGCAAGTGAGAGCCCAGGTGAAAACCTGTGCTAACAGAATAGCATCCGATAAGTTATAATATCCGTTAAAACTGGAACTAGTACAATTGATGTCATGTCATATAATAGTTATTATCAATTAAAAAGAATTGCATTTTTAAGAGGGTTGTAGTTATCTAATGATATGCTGAAAATAAATCCGTTTTTTGTCAATTTTTTGTCAATAATAAAATGTCTGAAAACTTGAATTTCAATATTCATCAGATAAATCAAAGACAGGTGAGAAATGGAATGAACTCACCTTTTAAGTCAATTTACTCCGAAATTTATGAATAAAATAAATCACAAACTCATAATTATTGCTAAAATGGATTCTTACGAAACTCATTGAGCAGCTAAAATGTTTAAGAGGTTACCTTGCTACCGAGGCTAATTAATTTTTCTCCTTCGCATCTATGAAGGTACCTCTTACTTTTTCTGTCCATTACTTTTCGATTGTCCGATAGATTCTATAAATCTATTCAAACATAAAAATCAATTATCAAAACTTGGATTCTTGAGAAAATCTACGAATTGTTTAATTGGAGAATCATTTGTTTGCATCTGATTTGCATTATTTATATTAAATTAATGTAATGAACGAAAAATGCATTCAATTTATACTTTAATTTGATTTCGAAATAAATGATAAAATATCGAAATAATCGAATAATAATGAGATGGCGACAAATAAAGGACATACTCGTAATGATAGCCATCACCCGATTTTAATTCATTGATAAAATTTGTTTTATATTATATACGGAAATGAGTATAACGTACAGAGAAGAGAATCAATTATATTAATTAATGGCTAAAAAGTTTTTTTTGTTTTTTTCTCTTAAAATTTCACTAAAATTTGTTTACAATCTTATCATTAAAGAAGCGGTAAAAAAGACAACCAATTGTTTGTCAATCATTCAAAACAGTCGATCACTTAATCACTTAATTTTTAATTCTATTTATAAAACAAGCGTTAAATCAATCATTAATAGCAATAATAATGATTATTATCATCACATAATGTAATCACTCATTAGTTTTATACTCAATTCATCGCCAAATTCTCAGTTCATTGTATCAGAAAAATTGTTATTCAAATTAATAAACTTTTAATCAAAAGGCGAGTCTTATATAACATATTGAATACTCGTATTCTTCGTAAAAACACTCAGTTTTCATACAATTAATGACAAACAGAACAGAATTCTCGTTAATAATTCTGTTCAAGAACAATCAGTATTTTCTTGATCTGTGTGTTGTACTGTCATTCTGTCTGTGCCGACAATACCCCTAAAAAAATAATTTGTCAAAATTGTTATAATCTCGGGAATGGTTTGCTTCGGATTTATATAATCACTGGAAGTGAGACAAATCAGTTGACTCGTCATGAAGTCAACGATTAATACGATTACAACATATTCTCAACAAATTGTTTATCCAATAAATTCATTCAAAATTAATGTTTATTTGGATTAAAAGATCAGAAAAAATATAATATAAATAAATTAAGAAATATTTGAAATTCTATTATAATATATAATAATCGATATATCAATGAAATGGCAGTCAATATAACGAAATCATTGAATTAAAAAAGTTGTTGAGAATAGAGTTCTCGTATTATTACAAAAACAATAATCATTTAAAACTCAATTTGATATAACAATAATTGAATTAGAATTTCAAATGAAAAAACTTATTCACCGAATAATAATCATAAATAAAACTGATTATAAACTTTGATAATAATTACAATAAAACTGTTGTTTTCGAAGCAAACCTTTCATCTGTTTGTGAACACAATTGAAGAGAAAGGAGAAAATAATTAAAAACTTTTGCGTTTCTGTAGAATAACTCAATTTATCGGTTATGGCATAAAATTAATATAATTAACGGTAAACTATAAGCCAATTATCAAATCTTTTGTTATCTTTGTTTTGCTTAAAAATCGTTTTTACACTCTTTTCACAAACAAAATCTTCGTTTAAATATTAGTTTTTTCAAAAGATTTACATAAATTGTGAACTTAAACCATAGAGTGCTTTATCTTGAGATTCAATCATTGCTAATAATAACTGTATTTCAGGCATCAGTTCTTCATTTCGAGAGTTACCCCAATAATAGTCACTAAGTCTTGAATAGCAAAATGTCTTGTCTTCGAGTTTTGTCAAAAATTTTGTACAAAAGGCACTAATATTCATATAATTTGTATTTTGTTAAGAAAAGCATTCAATGAATAAATTAATTTGATTTTGAGTCAAAGGCCGGATTCGATTCCTTCATCCAATTATCAATTAATTTAGTTATTACTATAAAATGCTAACAATTAATGTAAAACTAAAGGATTGAAAGGAAAGCACACAAACTCTACGGTTTCAGTTCAGTTGGATTTATGCAAATAAGAGGTGTTTTGTTAACAATTAGATAATTCACCCGAAAAAAAATTCGGCTCTTTTTCAAAATGTTCGGCATTTGTTACGAAATTGCCCTAAACTTAAACTATTTGTTTAATTAGATGTAAATCTCTGTACAGTTATGTATAAAAACAATGAGAAAATAGCAGTGAAAACAAAAAAATAAAAGACTGAAAACAAAATAATATAATAATTATAACAATAATGACATCAATAGAGTAGAGATTAAAACCGATAATAAAAGAGAAGTTATTTATAAAAAGAGAGAAAAATAATCACAAAAAAAAGATTTTCTGATTAAGAGATAAAAGAACTGAGAAATAAATGATGATTTAAATTATGCAACAATTTTACAAATAAAATAATTAATAATAAAATGTTAACAGTTTTTGTCTGTTGTGTTGATGTGTATCATAAATAGTGAGCAGTTTTTCGCGTTTTTAAACTAATTTTCGCTAATTATCTCTTGTTTTTGTGTTGAAAACAAATTCTTCACTTTCATTGTCCTAACACTGAGTCCTGTTCTGTCAGTCAGACCTTTCCATATCTTACAATTGACTCAAAGCGAACAGAATTCGTCTGAATCTAAATCTCAATTCAATACAAATAACATTCAATAATACTCTGTATTTCTTATTAGAATCTGAACACAAGTTAACGCTTTTGTCCCAAATATTTAGTGTTTAATTGAATTGAGAGCCCAATCCTAACCCAATCCACCGCTTATTTTGCTTCGATTAACAATTGTTTTTTATGTCTCAATGTATGAAATAATGAAAAGAAATGATTTGCGAATTAATGAATACAACAGTTATGATGACTGTCAGGAAAAATGATAACAAAAGTTAATGAGTTTTCAAAGAGTTTAAGAACTTTTCTGTCCAACTGTTTAGAGGAAAGACAGGGAAAATAAATGTTACAATCATTATATATATATATAATTTATATATAAATTTAATAATAATATTAATGATAATTATATTCTATATTTAGAACAATATTAAGAAATTTTTCGTTTTGTTTCGTTATATTAAAAAAGAGTTAATTAATAATCAATAGATTTATGCGAAACTAAAAATGTCTAAAAAAGTAATTCTCGAATTTGTCCAATAAAAACAAACGAGCTAGCACACTTTGTAATCAATAAAAACCAGTTAATTACAGTTACAAAGTTGTGACTCTAATCAAAGTGTTATTAATTAACAACAAAAACAGAGGAAAAGAGAGAATCGAAGTAATAATTAAATAAATGATTTGTTTGTCATATAATCTAATTTTTGTAAACAATAGTATCAAAGGCTTAGCGCAAAGACTTTTTATATCTTATACTCAAAAGTGTGTAAAATGTATACTTATTTTATATTTAATTAATATATTTGTCGTTTAGTTTTCGTTTGTCTTTAATAATATATTTATATTAATTATAATAATTCTGAGAAAAATCTTTTTTTACTTTAGTTGTTGTTATCACACAATACTGAGGTCTATATTAATATTGAATTTAAATAATTTATATTAGATTTGTTTCAAACGGGTATACATTTTGCACGGAATATAAACTCAAAGAAAACTTTTGCCAATAAAACACTTCATTTGATGTCTGGTTTGATATTTTACTCATCAAAACTCAACCCAAGGAATCGTTACTCAAACAGACCATTCAATCGATAGAATAAATGCTTCGGAAATCTCACAAAAAAGACATGGAATTCATCTTAAAATAAAATGTTTGAGAAACGGATGAGAAGTATAGACATGTCGTCGCACTTCCATTGAGAGTAGGATTAGAAGAAGTGAAACAAATATTAAATTATAAATAAAATCTCATATAAACTGAAAAACTGTGCCGTAAAACGAGCGTTGATTGCAATGGTCGTCGAGTGGTTGAGGTTTGGATCGGTCTTCAAATTTGTGTCTTATCTTCGTTTGGTTTTCAATCAAAAGTCCAAATGAGTTGATTTAAGTGTCAAAAAATCTTCAACGAAGGCAGTGATGCATAAAATGAATCGATTCTGAGTTCAATTCAAATGAATATTAAATGTCAATTGAAAAAAGTTCTTTATGGAGGGGCGGGAACTCTATGTGAGGAGATGCTCTTCGGAATTTGGAAAGCGCTTCCATGTGAAGCATATTTAACTCTCGCAGAAGTGGTAACTTATTGATGAGAGCGTCGAAAACAGTGACATCTCCTTTGAATGGCTTCATATGAGTGCGACTTAACTCGAATCGGAGCGCTTTGACGATCGCCTGATTCAGACGTTGAATGTCGACAATGCCTTTCAAGCCATGACGGTCTGTACAACCATTCAATTAGTCACACAATTAACAATCAAAGTTTAGATTAAATACCCGGAGATATTAAGGCATAGGCAGAGAAGAGGGCCAGTTCTGATTCGGTCAGTTTCATGTCTGCTATACTTTCTGCCAAATCAAACGACTGGTTCACTAATTTTGATTCAGTTATGTCTGCTTTTGGATCAAAACAATAAGATTAGAGATAAGTCGATAAAAGCAATGGTTGTGTTGTCATGCGATTGATGTCAAACCTTGTGTGAGGAATGCATCCCTTGGCATAAGTCCGTCGCCAAACAATACTTGTTTTGTGGTTACGTCAAAATATCTACTCATTCGAAGACAGCATAACTCAAAACTACCTGTAATTTTATAAATAAAAAACCGGAAACATTAATATCAAGCAATTGTCTTAAGGCTTAAATAATTAAATGCTGACCAGCTTTGAGAAGAACTATTTGGTCGTCTTGAGATAATTTCATGAATCCGGGAACCATTTTGGCGAACTCTATGATTTGTTGGATGACATTCGTCAGTCTTGTGGCGCATTCCAACCATAATTCTTCGTGAGACTGATTTTCGTGATCAAGTTAATTTTAAAATCAATTCTGATTGCAATCAATGGGAAAATATGCAAATTATGAACCAAATGAGGGGAAGACTCACAAGATTTTTGAAATAAATGATTCGATTGGTGTCTTGTGGTTTCCTCATCATATCTACTATTTGTTCAGTTGTGCACAAACAGGTTCTCGCGTGAGCTTCAGATACAGTCTTCGCCAATAATTCTATTTTCAATTTAAAATTCAAATATAAATCAAAATATTTTAATCGAACGGATCATCGAATGTGTGTTCAAAGGATCCAAACATTGAATTACACAACGAATAGGAAATCAAATATTTTGGACAGAAATTGATTATCTCATCAAAAGAGGTGATGAGATGTGAAGTAAAAAAAAATCTTTTAATGCGGACCTAAATGTGAGTTATTTATGATAGTGTTGGGCGACACAGTTGTCGACAGCAGACCGTTTGTGTCGGGTATGGCGTCGATGGGCTGTCTCTGGTCGAAAGTAGTGCTATCAACAAAGTCGGTGGTTGCCGAGGACAGGTCGAAAGTGGCCATTCCTTGCGGTGTATATGTATAAACAGAGGGCGTATACTTTTCTGTATATACATTGAGGTCACCGTTTGTGTTGTACGGCGTGTACCTAAATTTAAAACAACCCGGATATAAGACATACATAAAGACACACATAAGTTGTGCTGTGCATAGGCTGTGCTCCTTCTCTCACAGCCTGAGATTTGTTTTGCCACAAAAGTTAATCTTAAGCTTCAAATAAAAGCCAAATGTTTTGATTTCCAATATTTAACAAATGATTTGAATGACTAAACAAAACACTGTTCGACAGGACATTAAAAATAACTATTAATTCCGTTGTCTTCACTAATAGGAAGGATAGGATCGGATTTAAATATTTAATTGCAATATTATCTGTGATATCTGTGATGTCCTGAATTATATTTATAAACCAATCAAATAATCGAATTAATAGTTTAAAAACTCAATATTTGCCGACTTTTGCGGAAATCCTCAGACAATCATTGATTTATTGAAAGCTATTTCTCTATAATTTGGACTAATTTTTATCACTTTTTCACTCTTCAAACAAAACTAATTAACAAAAGACTAAAACTGCGATTAATTGTGATATTAGTGCTGATAGTAAAGCAAATTTTAATCTCATATCAAAGTACAACTGACCCGTTGGTGATGGCGCTGTAGGGCACGAGTTGGCTCGAAGAGGACGGTTGTTGTGGCTGCTGTTCCAAAACAGAGCTATCGGGAGATGTTTCCGATGATGTTTGTGAGGGATAATTCGATGCAACGGTGGTGGGAGTCGGCGGCTGACCGCCATTTGTCGTTTGTCCGGATGGACGGACTAGTTGAGCCCTATGGAACCGGACCTCGTCCTCTACTTTTTCTCTTTGCTTTTTAGACATTCGACCAAATTTGACAGCTTTTCCATTGAAAGCAAACAAACAAACAATTAATTGATTGAATAAATTATAGATAAATATCTTCGAAATAAAGTCATTTCGAGATATAATAGGCTTTGATATTAACATAAAGACAAAACTAATGACAATATATGAGTACATACCGTCCCTCGACATTCCTAATGCCAGACATTTTTGTAATCTGCAATATTGACATCTATTCCTATTAACTCTGTCAACGACACAGTTCTTCTGTCGCGGGCACTGGTAGTTAACAACACTCGACTGACTCCTCCTGAAAAAGCCCTGCAATAGAGAGACACAAAACAAAAGAATAATTCATTTTATCGATTAATGAATTAAAGAGTCAAATATTGGACTAATTAATATCGATCCGATCCATACCTTACAGCCCTCGCATGTAATAACGCCGTAATGAACTCCGGATGACTTATCGCCGCATACTTTGCACGGAATAATCTCTATTTGTGCTGTAATTATAGACAAACAAAAATGTCATTTAGTTTTCAGTCGAAACAAAACTTTTTTTAAGGAAAGAAAACAATAATTTGTCGAAAATTTTCTTCCGATATAACAAAATAGGAAAACAGTTGAAAAATTGGCTAACAATAGTTAACAAGCAGAGTAAGCATAGAATTTCATTGAACAGAATCAGCAATGAATTAGACCTTTGATGGGACCAAAACTGTTTGAATACTGAGTTGTGATGCGAGGGTCGAACTCATTGATTAAACTCAAGACATCCATAACAAACATTGGGAACAATTAATATAATGAATTTGAACGGAGAGAAACAAATAGACTTTTGACAAGTTTTTGAGTGTGGAGTCGAGAGTCGATTGAAACTCATTCACTGATTCATTGATGTATTTGTGTGAACGACAGTCACTTTACAGTCAATTATAAAGCGTTAGAATCCGAGTCCGAGTAAGCAATAGATCCTTATTTTGTTTCTAAACTTCACCCAAAGCTATACTTAAATTTAAAACAAACAAAATCCAAGAATAAAGACAAATGCGTGAAAAATGATTGGCCAAACAGAGGACTCTGAGCCGGTCCGGGAGTGGGAACTAATCATATTAAAACTTAACACTTAACTATCAAACAACAAATAAAATATTTTATTTTCAATACGAATATATTCAAGTAATTATCGATTTATGAAAAACACTATGAATTATATATGAATCATATCTGCGTTGAATATGAATATCAAACTTATTATGGCTTTAATACAATAATATGGAAAATGATTTTTTCCGTCATATTAGGACTCAAAACAATTATTTAAATAAAATGAATAAATGAGAAAAAAATTCATAAATTAAATAAAAACAAAATTTTTATTAATTATCTTCTGTTTACAAACAGAGAGAAAATTCTTCGCCAGAAATATGATTGTAAAACATCATCAGACAAATTATTCCTGAAAGAATCAAGGTGAAATCAATTTGAAGACTAAACAAATGCATTAACAATATGACAGTCTGTTTAATATATGTTCAGCGAATGTCAAACAATCTTCTAATTAGTAATTATTTTTATGCTTCTTATTCGGCAAACGATTCAATTGTGAACAGAATGAAGCGAATGTTCTCTAATAGCATATGTTTCTGTTGTAATCGACCAAAAATTAGAGAGGAATGAGCTATGAATGACTTGAATCGATGCTTACAAGAATACATTCAGAACAATGTTTCAGTCTATTCAAGCAATTATCAATTGATTGCTTTACTTTGCATACAGTTTTAATCGAGGCTTTAATGAGTGTACAAAGGAGTTGAATAATAATTAGTTGCTTTGATTGACATTAGAGGGATGAGACGGTTAGATGACAGCGCTCTTCAGCGATGAAGATTTACATACGACTTTCTAAATTATGCCTAGGTCAAATTTTAGAGAAGCTGGTCAATTATAACGGGACTAAAAAACCCACTGTGCAGTGCAGTACATTGGTTTTGGTGATAATATTTGGGGATTAGTTCTCCATTTATCAGAACCAGAGGTAACTGTATTTATATAAAATAAGGATAGCCTTAAGCCGTTTTTGTGGCGGTGGTTGTGTTCGAGTAAAATATAAAAAAGAGGAGAATCACTAGTCTTAGAAGTTGGGAAGTCCTTAAAGGAGTTGGGAAATAGAGCACGTCATTCATACGACACATACCGTCTACTAGAATAGTACCATTGTATAAATTGTATACATTTATGGATCAGAGTGTTCTCTAGCAGTCGGTGCGAACATCTGCGCGTTTGCCAGAGTCTGTTCTCACAGAGTATGAGCGCAGGCATACAGAGTCGACGTCAATGAGGAGTAGGTCACCGAACTCTGGGTCACAGCTATCAAAACTTCCTGTTTTGAGACATTATTAATACAACAGTCAATATTCGATATTACAAAAGTAGAAACCCTCACCACTCAGGTTAAAGTTGAATATTACCCCTCTCCTCCTCAGATCTAATTCAATAGAAAAAAGGTATGCTTTTTATGGTAAAACTCTTAGACTTTATTCTGAAGGGTAGACGTGTTTTTACGAAACCCAATAACAAAAGAATGTCTCCGACGCCGAACAATGAGTCAAATTTGGCAAATACGGAAATAACCAAGGATGTCTGGCTTGCATTCAAAACCCCTTCTAGAGGTGAAAAATGGGGATTTACCTCGCTAACAGTCATGAGAAAAACAACGAAATGCAAAATTTTAGCGCCATTTTAGTGATTTACTCGAACAGAATTGAATGCAAATGAAATGGTTAGCCATTAAACCGGATTCAAACTGGATTTGCGACAATTCAGTGGCAGTTAACAAGATTTAAGCCTTTTTAGACAATATGCTAAATTTAAACGGTAAACAAGATCGCCTACCTCTACCCCTAGAACACATAGAGTTGTCGACCTTCCGCATCCTTGCAAGATCTTTAATGAGATGCAAATTGGAATTAATTATTTGTTTAATGTTTGAAAATATTTCTTAATATCGGCTAAAATTCATCTGAAATGTGAAACGAATCGAAAGAACTTTTTCTGGTTTTGAATGTTATTATGAAAGTATGCGTACGTCTGACCGGGTTTTTGTCACAATATGCAACAACACCTTTCAATTGAACCTGCATAAACTAGTACAGAGCCTTCCATTCCCGTTCTATTGAGTTGACTGAGCGGAATCAAAAAATAAACTGCAGTGTGTGGCACAGCCATGATTTTAGCAGGTGATTTGAAAATCACTGAAAATATGCCAGAATATAACTGACATTGTTCATTATAAGCCATTTTCGCATTTTTTTAATTAATAGATATTTATGCTCTCTATCCAAATGAATTTGATTGCTGATGGCTATCAATTTGAGGGGTACGGGTAAAGTTTCCCCCAAAAAAGTGGGGACCAAAAGCTGACAAAACACTGTTATTTTGAGACAAATTTATTAATCTTCGGTTAAATCTGATTAAAATTTGACGCAACGGCCAATTTTTCAAGGGAGTCTTCTGTCTCCAAGGACAAATGTTAAGTCATATTTTTGATGCCGACTCAAATGCGTCTGATTTTTATAATTCATTACTCTTTTGGTAAAACCCGAAAATTATAATTTACTAATTATCAAGATTATCAAGTTATTCATACATAAAAGTTTGATAAATTATTGTATAAAATGAGCAATTTACTAATTATCATGCAAAAAATAGAGAAAATCGTAGAGATCTTCAATTTGCAAAAATTTATTAATTTCTTTGAAACTATTGGCAAATAATGGCTAACATTTGATGATTGAAATAAAATGCAATAAATTATATTTTATTTACGATTTCCTCGAATTATCATAAAATAAATTCAATTTAATCATTCGATTCACAAGTTATCACAGTTTTGATCCGAAGAAAGGCTTCACAAAAATGATTGGTTTATTCAAACGGTACTTCACAATAAATACCAATTTTTCTTTTGAATCCTAAGAGTCTGTCACTGGGGACCGGTATTCACTTCAAATTAAAGGTAACCCAAATAGTACCAGGTGATAAAAGTTGAATCATAAATATTCTTACGAATGAAGTGTTTGAAAATAACCCGGAAAACGACATTTCCATTTAGACGGCATCAAAACTACTTTGGTTACATTAATGATGAGTATTTGATTACACAGGTATATCTATTTTTTAGGAATCCCTAATTCACTAGATTTCTGAATTGGGTTTTCAGATAAAAACTAAGAAAAATTTTTGGCAAAAAATGAGCAAAATTTGGAAAAAGAATAGTTCATAGACTTTGCGAAAGGAAGTGATCGCAATGTGTTTGACTTCACGATCACAGATAGTATTATACTATAATAGAATCGGAGTAATTGATTGCGGTTTTAATGCATCGATTAATTAAGTCCTCGTTTTTAAAGCCTTTAATAATTCATCGATTCTTTACTTTTCGAGAAAGAGATGTCTTTTCGAATATTTAGACTCATTTTTAGCCAATAATTATGTCATTCGAAGCATTAATAATACGTTTTCGCAAAACATAACTCTTTTTTCAAGACTTTTGCCTCAATTCTTATTTTTTGGACAAAAAATAGTAAAAAAAGAACTCTTAAAACGTGTAATACGTTTGGCAAACATTTTGGTGAATAAACACATTTGAGTTGAAAAAACTATTTCTTCTGCTCTTTTGCATAAAAACTATTAAGATTTGAGTACAGAAAAGATGGTCGAAATGCTAACAACTAATGGCAGAAGTGTTAGAGATATGCAAAAACAGAGTCGTTCAACAAAAGTGTGACTAAAGTGTGTCTTAGACTTTGCCTGAAAAAAGATTGACAGCACATGAAGAAGATTATTCAATGGTAAGGCATCTTATGTATGGAGAGTTTAGAGCCAGCAATACAGTTCGCAGGGCTCAGGCTGTTTGGGTAGAGCCGAGAAGTGATCAGAGCGTTTTGAGTCAGAGCTTGTTTTTAGTTATATAGAAACGCGGAAGTCATGAAAAGTCAGAGCCTTTTATTATGGCAATAGTGGTGCACATCATAGCAACTATTGAGCCTACTTTGCATCGGAATACCACACAAATACCAGTTTCTCACTATTATTCTCCGTTCACTCCATTGTATTACTAGTGAATCACAATTTTTCTTGTTTTTCGGGCTTTTCATATAAATTACAAAATATGTTAGTATTATATGCGATAAAAAATAGCACTCCATTTGAACGACTATTTTTTCTCTCTCTCTCTCCAAAAACATTTCAATTCTAGTTTCTCATTCAATTAATTAGTGTCCAAGAATCTAATGATGAGTGATAGGCTAAAATCAAATAAACAAATAATTCGTGCCTTATATGACAAACCTATCAAAACTTGTGTCACAATTTTGGGCTTTCAATCAAATAAATTCAATTCTCATTGAGAAACAAATGGCAAAAAATTTACACCAAATACTAAAAACACACATCAAATGAAAATAAAAAAATTTGCGAAAAAACAGCAAAAATTACACTCAATTTATCAAAGAATTTAAAATTCATGGAAGTGTTAGAAGTGTTGGCTTTTTTAGGGGAAACTCCAGTCATGAATGAGTACATTAAATGTATACTCATTTGAATTGTGAGAAACTCAGGAATATCTCAATTCATTAATTGAATTAGTTTTACAGGAATTTTAATGATTCGGGTCAATCAAAATCAGAGAAAATTATCGACATTTGAGGCAAAGGCAAAGACAATAGGCTAACAACTAAAAGAGACTCACCCTTAATAGATCCTGAAGAAGTCTGTGGCTGTGCGACTTCCACTTTGGTATAATTAGTACTCCAAGACATTTAACACAATTGACACCAATTTTGCACTTTTGAGGAATTATATAAATAAATGATTTTTTTGTCGACAAAAACACAAAACAATAACAGAATTCGGATTAAATTAATGGATAAATAATTTGTCCACAGATTTGGGATATTCTGAGGATTGGTTTGACGATTGGCCTAAAATTAGTGGTAATGGTTGTAATGACACTAATTGTGGTCATTTGTTTTGAACACTTCTTGTGATTGATTTGTTTGAAAATTTTTAAAACATTCACTCGATTTGTGTATTGGATAATAAATGGCTGACAGAAGAGGTCACCAAACGGTTAATCCGTGACCCAGAGGTCTGATTTGTGGGATCAGATTTGTTGCTATATTTTCATTGACGGCAGTGTTTGCAGTGATTAAACCGATGGTCATATCATTGATGGTAAGGACGACAGTACGCGAACCACTCAACCAAATGGCGATGAATGGCATCCAAATGACAGTGGAGTCAAACCCTGTCCGATACCACCAATGCTTAAGATTATGATTTGTCCCCTCTTTTTGGCGATGAAATACAACATTAAGTTATGAAAAGACAAACAAATGGTTCACTTAATGCTATAAATACTCTTAAATATTATTAATCGTTAAGTGATATCACATGAAATCATTGTATACTATGTTTAGATGTTTCGCACAAATCTTAATAATCATAACATTTGTTGACATTTGACTCCAATCCAAACATCAAGCGATTTGTCGACAGTTGTGGTCAACACATGTCTGGCTCTTTGATGTGACAATCATTGGACTGACCGCTGGTGAGTGAGGACAGAGATGGTGTGTGAGTTACACAATAGAAGGGGTTCTATCACACAGTTGTAGGTTTTGGTAGTAAACAGAGAGCACTCACTCGACTCCACTGTAATCAACACTAATATAATCGGAGAGAATAACAGTAAAACTGTATAACTGTATGTCTGTCTAATGCAATAACACCTGCTTTGAACGGCAACTAAATTACTTTACTCTGTTGTATACACCAGTGCTGTGTTTCCGTATAGCAAGTCGACTGTCGAGAGCATTCAACGCCACCTCTTCATACGTTTGCTTTGGAGCTGTGCTTCGCTTCCTTATAGACCAGTCCATTACAGCACAGGTTGTGTCTGACGGAGCGATTCCATGGAATAGTCAATGGAATTCTGCAGATATTAACGATAATTGTTTGACTGAATTTCGCATCACTTCCAACACATATTCAGCCATTCATTTGAGTCCAAACGCATAATAACTGTTTAAATGCTCACAACTAATGAAGAAATTGATTTTAATTATCATTTTATTGTAATTATTGTTTAATTGATTAGAAATCGAGTTTTGTATTGAGTTTTAAAACTTTGATTACGAAATCAAATCCCTTAATAGTATTGAAACTATTTTCTCACACAAATCAGTCAATGAATTAATAATAAATCGTTGCATAAAACACATTGACTTTAATCGAAAAATAGATTTTCGAGTATTGAACTATTGATCAGAGCGTATGGTTGGGGAACGACTGCCTAACCATTGCCTAACGAGTATCTAATGAGAGATCATTGAATATGAATTGTATGTATAATTAAATGTTAGGCTTTTGTTGACTTATCGCAACTTATCATTAAATAAGAAAATTTTTATCATATCTTTAGAGTTAGAATAATATTATGAATGATATCAAACTCCAAGAGAAGAATACAAACAATTTATCGCAGAAATTGCATTAGACTTACATTTAGTCCACATTTAGTTTAAATGAGAATTTACATCGAAAATAATCAACGCTAACACATCATTACCACAAAGACTAAGATTATTTATTTGTTGAGACTAGTTTCTCAATTACTTGTGTTGTTTGCAATAATCAAGGTCCATATTTTGTATGCAAAATTTTTTTTGGTTATAATTAAAATCTGCTGTTTATTACTCTTTCAATACCCAAACACAAAGATTTGCAACATTTTGAAGGACTTATTCTCTCCCTTTAATTACTAATTTTACTGCAGATTTATAAATATATTTACTTCGAGAGAGAGAGATAGAGAGAGAGAGAGAGAGAGAGAGAGAGAGAGAGAGAGAGAGAGAATTGTTTACCTAAACATAAAATTTTCTCATTCTTTCATTGAATTCAATTTCATCAGAATTTTATTTATAGTTTTAATGTATATTTT
The DNA here is from genome assembly GCA_034693445.1 of Edwardzetes edwardsi. Taxonomy (NCBI): domain Eukaryota; kingdom Metazoa; phylum Arthropoda; class Arachnida; order Sarcoptiformes; family Ceratozetidae; genus Edwardzetes; species Edwardzetes edwardsi. Next base: position 17,732 of record JAQFXL010000442.1, read on the forward strand.
GTTTCCGAACCAATTATTTATATTAATAATAATATTATATATCAATAGTTCAATGAAATAGTTTAGCAAACTTTGCGATCTATTTGCTGTAAATATTTATAGTTACGAATCAATGTTTTTCAAGGAAATCAATGAATAGCTATCGGATTGTTTTCGTCTAAAAATCATTCAAATTAAACGACATTTTGATAAAAATATCAGTTCTTTCGGTTGAATAACAATTTATAAGCGAATATGTAATCGAAAAATAAGTTTAGAAGTGAATAATAATGAGTAGTTTTGGATGTAATACTGGTATTGTGTTTGACTGAGTGCTGGTATGTTATTCAAGACAAGGACGACCAATGATAGCAATGGTATGGAACCTGATTGAAGAGTCTCAGGTATGACTTAGTGACCTGCAATCGTAACCACTATTACTCTATTGCTTTTGAGTTTATTGCCGACAATCACAAGAGTTGCCGAACGAGTGGCGCATTTGAGAGACAACTTGTTTTGCAGTTAGTTAATAGTGTCTCAAGCAATAAGAAGATGAGAGACTGGTACGATCTGGTACAAAAGTTCACATATGAATGGCGAGAAAAGTTCACAACAAGGATCATAACCATTGCAATGCCATACCATTGCTCAGCGCTCAACACAAACGCCAATTACGTAAAAATACGAATACTATCAGAAAAGTTGCCTCACTATCGCACAAGTGTCGGCTCAGTACAAACCCATCGCCAATAGTAGACGCGTCCGCACCCGGAATGCGGTAGTGCCAGAGTTCTCTTCTCTGACGGGGATTTTGCAGATCGCTATATAGGCCTCAATTATTCTGTTCAATGTAATGGAAAAATCCCCGAATATGCGTTTGAACGGCCAGAACCACAGCTATCCAGGCATTTGCTTTATTATAATCTGCACTCAATTCTAATAAAATTCATATTTCATGAGAAGAGTTACACAAAACTGAATAAAACCCAACGGAAAGCAGTGAATGACAGCAAAAACACAAGTTTTTTATTCATTTGATTATAGAAATCAAATAAATTATTTCATTGTTATTGAACTTTGTTTGGACAGACATCAAGAGTCTACCCGTTTATAAGACGTGCTCTATTTAATAGCTAAGAATGTATGCGAACTTACTATCAATCCGTCTCTCCCTCCACTCTCTTCTTATTTTAGTTTTTTTCAAACAAAAAGATAATGACTTTTATAAATGTATAGTAATTTGCGATTAAAGCGAACCTTAAATCATAGAGATTTTAGTGTAAAAAATAAAGTCATTGTGTGGGAGGAAAGACATACGAAATAATTGAAAATTTCATTTTTGACTAATTTATGGCAATTGTAAGCGATTGACACAACAATATGGACTTCAAGACTAAATCATTTTTCAGAGTTAATTAAAGACTTTTTCTTAACGAAGGGTTTAATCTTTGGATTATTGATTCAATGAATGAATAGAATAATTGAATTTTTTTGGATCTAAATTACATAATTGATTTGAACTTTGAATTTGTTTAAGGCTTTCTTCACATGATTTAACGTTTATTGTCAGCTCAAACTTTGGAGCATTTTTCAGGTTTTCTCTCAGATTAGTTGCTAAACATTGCAATTGTCTGAAAATCTTCGAGAAAATAATTATTTTCAATTCAAAAGCAATAAAAGGGTTATTTGAAATAAAATTTATTCTAAATTTATTGCAATTTGAGGCGAGTTGTGAGAGTAAGTGAGTCTCACCGGACAGTATGCTGATTGTCGTACAATAATTATGATATTATATAACGAGTCCACTCTTTTGGTTTGAACTCAGTCGTGATTTTTCCTTAATGAGAATTGCATTAATCAAATCAACAAATATTAGAAGGTCTGTGAATTTTAGTGCCAATAGTCGAGAAGGCCGTCCAAGTTTTTTACTCAAGTTTAAGGTAAGACTAAAAGGAATAGAAAAATGTTTGAACAGTTGTGGTTGGTTCGGTGCTTGACTTGCAATGCGACAGATTTCGGATTTCCAATTCAAATCGCCTTGATTACTCTAGATTTGTTTTCAAAGCGATAATTATGACTTCGAGCCTGACTTCAAGTAATATTACAAATGAAAACGAAAACTATTCAATCAAACTCGAAAATTGATGCACCGAATGACCCAGCTGCAAAAAAAAGTTGAACACATCAACCCTTTATAATTATCTTTTGTTTACATTTGCAGTCAAATAAACTAAAGATTATTCCTGTGGTAAAAGCGGAGACTTTTTTGCTCAGTATCTGTATTCCCAAAACATTGTTTGTATCGTTACATAACGAAAAAAAATAGTTGAAAGAGTGCTTTAGAAATGGGCTGAAAGTCTGACAGTCATCTTGGAAGCAAAACGTCGACAGATCGGTTGAATTAAATAGAAAATTATCAGAAAATTTGATGTGAAAGTTGTTTACTTCGATAGGTTTGCATCAGAGGAAAGCGTATGACAAGCGTTTGATAATACAGTATTGAACTATATTTTATGATAAGATAACAACACTATTGAAGTTTTGTACATAACTTTCTCTCCATATTATGATTAGACCAACGATTGTATTCAGTAATTGTTATTTTAATCATTTCTAAAGTAAATTTAAGGGACAATGAACTCAATCATGAGATTGAAGACTCCATTTGTCAAAATTGAATAATCATTCAATAATTTTTCGTACAAATAAAACACTATTATATTATTAACTCATTGTTTGAATGTTTTATGAATTGTTTGCAAAAATTACAACATTTTTTAGGTCTATAGAACACACCAGAAATTCCTCTATACTTTTATGGTAGGACTGTCTGCGCCCAGCGCTTCATTCGCCTAAACTGATAATATAAATTGACTTCCACAATAATGGGTTGAGACAAGATAAAAACACTGAGTTAGCTTGGAGCCATTTTCGAACCCTTTGTCCATCAAGTGCTATTATTTGTTAATTTGCAAGTTGTAATTCTCATCTTTAGATTTTAGCACATTTTATGACCAGGACAATTTAGTTTGGGCTAAATAGCGGGGTCAACTTGAGATCAGACCAGCAGAAGCCAGACCACTATTTATGTATTGCTATGGATATAAACTGAATGTTTTGCTGATAACTGTTTGTCTAAATAACTGTTTTCTATAAATGATTGGTTGATATCCAGACTCATAGATAGAAATAAATGATTTATAAACTCTTGATTTAAAACACAAATAGTGACACAAATTAATAAATAATCACTCATTCACTCAGTTTTGCGCAATTTTTGTCTCCAGTTCTTCCCTTTTATCAGCAGAAAAGCACTGATTATATAATGTATTGAAAATTATTTGAAAATATTTAGAGTGAAAGCGAAAGTTTGTTTATTACTCTATATTTGATTTCCAATGAAGTA
>JAQFXL010000443.1:0-21106 GCA_034693445.1 Edwardzetes edwardsi
CTTAAAAACCATTTGAGAAAAATTTATGGAAAAAAATATTTTATGGGTTAATTAGATATGAATTAAATAAAAACAATTCGAGTATATAATAATATGTGATAGTTGAGATTTTTTTTGCAAAAAAAAACAAAAATTTAAATGTTAACTTGTTAATTTAATTATGGAATTTCAATATAATAATAATGTAAGTGTTTTGAGTGTGGTCAACCCCATGATTACTGGTTAAATTCAAGTTTATTCCCAGTGGTAATAAATGATCCAGATTGTTTCTACTATTGTTAAATAATTGGACATAATTCGAATAATTCTTAGTCATTGCGCAATAATTTGTTCCTGATGTTCAGCAAAATGATGTTAAATGTATTTTTTTCTTACTGTGAAAGTGAAAGTTTAGTGTATTTTAATTAGGAATTCCTTGTTTTCAAATATAAATTATATTTTGATTATTCTTTTAATCAAAACAATTAATGAGAATAACAGGACTTAAGGCGAAAAATGTCCGAAAAATTTTAATTAATTCCCACTTCGACTGAGAGTTTCACTTTCATTGGGAATAATTGTTTGAATGGAAGTCAGTTTAAAACATTAGAAATAATTTTGATACCGAAACCCCCCAAAGGGCTTATATTGTGTTTGTTTGCGAGAAAAACGTGTGGCAGCTCTCAAAATATCCGATTTTAGATCACGATTTCAATTGAGATAACTCTGATTACAGATTAAACTGGTTTACAATTTAGGCCTCACTTTGTTTTATTTAAATTTGTTCGCAAAAATTGGAGAACAAATCAATATATCGCCTAAAAGTGATCTTTGAAAAGATTAAAATCAAATTCATACTGAGCTATATATTTAGAAAATTCTGGTAATTCTGATCAAATTCTACTAAATCTATAAAATATAATCTTTGACATTCTTTCAAAAATAGTATTAATCCTTATTAATAATAAATTTAAAGTATTTATTCGAAGAGAAAGTTATTTTTTCAACTGATTCGCAAATTCACTCATTATTTGGTTTAATTTAACTGAAATAATACCGATTTTTAGAACCAGGAAGAGTCAAATGAGACAAAAAAGTCTATGAATTATCACAAAAAAAGATTATTTTAATCTAATTTTTGCCATTATTTCGATTAGTTTTGAAAAAACACTGGATTTTACATTTAATTGGAATTTTTAGCCTACAAATGATAAACGCTTTGAATATATTGAAATTTGATCTAGTTGACTGTCAATAAGACCAATTTATTGACAGAAATCATCCTGGAGCTATCTTTCTATTGGCATTTGTTGCCAATTATGAGCTATAGATAATCTAGTCAAAGCCAAAAATCTAAATCTGATACTATTAATACAGTTTGAATGCAAGAGTGAAAGTTGTTTGGACGGGTCCTGTCCTGTCCTGTGTTCTACTTTTCGCACGTAAACACATAAACTATATTATAATTAGTTAATCAAAGTTGAAATTATGACGAAACAGAACTGCCGGTCTCTCTCTCTCTCTCTCTCTCTCTCTCTCTCTCTCTCTCTCTCTCCCTCCCTTCTCTCCCTTCTCTCCCTTTTCGCTCATTCGCTGATTATTAAAGAAATTGCATTTAATTTCACTTTTGTTTTGCTGTAAATCTCTGAACTGTTTCTCATCTCATTTCGCACGACTGGTCTCGAGATCGGCCCCTTTTGTCCAATCAAATTACAGCAGAGGGTGTATTCTCCAGTCTTCTCATCAGTATATAAGCGCCGGTAGTTTCTCAGTTGATAAGCAATTCATCCGTCGATTCAAATCGATCTCTAAATAATAGTATAGTTTTATTTATTTTCATTTTAGTCGAAAGCTTGAAAAGCTTCATATTTTTTCGCCAACAATGTTCAAGGTATGTTCAAATTTTTGCTATTTCCTTTGCTTTTGCTCTTGTCAATTTCTATATGGTTTCTTTATATTAAAAAGAAGCTAAAACATTTTTATATAACAACTTGCAAGCATTCCTTTTGTTTGTTTGCTTATATCTTTCACCTGGTATTTTCGAAATCAGCTTGCTATTCAAATGGGTTTTATAAATTAAAATTCTCTCTAATATCCCTGAAATATCAATGAGAGTTCAACTTGATTTGAAGTCCCAATTGATCCCTAACGAGGTTAGAGATTGTATAATGAGAAAGCTAATCCTATTCGAAATCAGCATGAAAGTTCTAGATTTAAATCAAATGTTATAATTTGATTAATCAAAATATAATACTTTGTTTCCTGTTTTTTTGCTTTGATTTGCATTGAATCTTCATTACCATGATTTGTAGTGCAGGAAAATGACCATAATCACAAATGAACTTATGACTCAAATTGAAAGTTATCTTACAGTTTGAATTGGTTTTAATGCTTTGCGTTTCAAATAATGAATTGGTCTTTTGAATAAAACTATTCAAATTAAAATAGACATTGCTCAATTTGGAACAACAGTTGCGAGACTATTTATGCAATATACGTGGGTTAATTGATTTAGAAATCTAGTACATTTTTTGCAAAGCTTACACAAAATTTGTTTGTTCGCAAACAATATTGCTTCAAAAAAAGACCATTTGCCTGAAATGACCAAAATTGCTGATAAAACCAGATTTAATCGTTTGAATATTCAATTAGAGTTTTTTTTGTCGATTTTTTTGTTTAACTTTTTCCCATTGAGTTTAGTTAAGATAAAAAATGTTTGATTATTTACTTTGATAAATATTGCTCAAAAAAGGAACTAGGTTTGAATGAAATTAAAATTCATTTCAATTCAAACACGATTTGCGTTAATTTTCTGTTTAGTAAATGAATTTCTATTGAATTTTCAAATTTATTAATAGAAGCGTCAAAACCAATAAATTTTTCGCCATTAATGAATAAAATGGTAATTCTATTAATGAAAGTTTAATTCTGATAATTAATGTCTTGAAAGCTCACGAATTCTCAATTATCACCACTTCCTATAAATTACAAGCCTTTGATAATCTCAACCAAATATAAGACTTTAATTTAATTTCATTCAATCGATGGATAAATAGAATTTTGTCACACAAGACAAAAAGAAATTAAGTTATCTAGCAACTATTATGTTTCACGTAATGAGAATGATCTTAATACTCGAAGCATAATTCAAAACGTCAGGGACAGTTAACACAAAAGAAAACTAGAGCTTAAGTGCAGATAAATATTTATACATTTTTTCAAAGCTTTGTTTTTATTATATAATTTCAATTTTACTGAATCTCATCCGGAATAGTGTCAAAAGTAATGCAAATTTATAACCATTTCATTTGTAAACAAATGAATTAAACGCTTTTTTCTCAAACAAATACCAGAATAAAAACGTGATTATAATCGCGATAAAAATTGAAGAAAAAGAGCAAATATTTCTCTCTTTTGATGTTTTCTTAACGAATACCACTTTTGTATTGTTTATGATTAGACCCCAGAAGTGGTGATAAGAACTTCTAATTAATAGGTTTTGTTCTTTCATTCTGCAAATTATATTTGAAAAGTTGAAACATCTAATTCATTTTGGAAGAAGGTCAATCATGAATACAGCTTTGATAGAGGGAGCAAAGGAGAAGGACCATTTGCCAATATAAATCTAAATAGCTAATTTCTGATTATCTTATTCGCTAATCTATCGAATCGATTAATAATTTATTGGTTCGGAAGTGATTTGAATCACGACTCTTGGTTTCAATCATGAACTGAATCATTTTAAAATTGACTGAATTTAATGTGAATTACATTAATAATTATCAGTTATATCGGAAGTATATTTTCCTCATTATATTTCTGCACTGCATATGAAGTTCACTGCTATTATGAAAAGTCAATTGAAGAATAACTCTGTACTCAAATATTTAATAATTATTTTAATGTCTCATTATATTCAGACACAATTTGAAAACAAGGATAAAATTTAATTATAGTTTTAGTCGACATTCTTTTAATTCATATCTTTAGTGATAATAAGAATAAATGAATGGATTTTAATATGAATTCAAATCTTTTGAAAGAATTGTTCGCAAATTAAAGCGAAAGTTGAGGACAATTAGAGGCAAATTATAGTCTGACCCGTCATTCCCTTCATTTTCCCTAAAATTAAATAGAACTTGATATAATTTTTTGTGTTAAATCATCTATTAATTAGACTCAATACTTCATCTTTTCTTCTTTTTAATCCATATTTAAGTCAGTCATTCATGTGTTCCACTTCCTAATAGGGTGTGGAATATTTGCACTGAGCTATAAGCCTATGGGTTATTATTAAACCGTTTACTTTTACTCTCGGATTGATTTGAATGCAAATTTATTTTCAATTATAGCAAAAAATGTATTGAATTTTATTGCTTTGTTTTTCTTACATCGAAGTTAACTCTCAGGTAATAAACAAATAAATGTTTAATTTATAGCTTAAGACTGAATTATTTAATTAGTTTCGAGGAAATATTAATCGCATTCCTTATATTTTGTGTCCAATCAAAAGAATTTAATCTAATTTTTGTTTTCAAATATAACTCTAAAACTAATTTATAGAATGTTTAGTCAAAAAATGAGAATTTTTTTTCGATATTTCCTTAAATAAATTTATTTGATATCAGCTCTCAATTGGAAATAAATGATCGAACGATTGATTAATTATATACCAAATTGAGTCCAATCCTCAGCCGGTCCTCATTTGTCTGGAAATGGAACTCCTATTTATTGATTGAACCTGTAGTTAGGCATCACTTATGAGTTGCACGAAAAAAATTAGGCATATTTATGGGTCAACTTAAATAAATGCAAATATTTTTTTTTATTCTGATTCATATCCGAACCAATTATTTCTATTCCTTATAACAGTCGACAAAAAAGTGACTTCAAATCAAAAACATATTTGAATTTCTATTTTAGAAAACTGTAAAATAAATATTCATTTGCTTTCAAACTATGCACTAAATATGTTATAAAACTTTTCCAAATATAATCAATCAAATTTGAGTTAATATAACTTGACTTAACTTGATAGTTCATTAGTTGCAATCAATAATAATTGATACAGAGCTTATTTTTAATTAAACTTTATATTTCAAAAGATTAATCGATTTATTTTGGTTCCTCTTTAGGTCTTAGCTCTTTCACTAGTTTTGGGAGTAGCCAGTGCCAGCTACGGTGGTGGTGGTGGTGGATATGGCGGTGGAGGTGGGGGTGGATATGGCGGTGGAGGCGGAGGAGGAGGATATGGTGGTGGAGGCGGAGGAGGAGGATATCACTCAGTAGAATTACCCGTCAAATCCTACCATAGAATGGAAATCATCCCTGTACATTCATATGAAGAGCCCTCATCAACCTATGTCGATGTTCCCGGTGGTGTTCTCCCAGTTTATCTGACTTTCAAGACCCAGTCTTCACCTGTATATGTGAAACAAGCCCATAGAGGCACCAAGGGTAGTTACCAGAAATCCGAGTCCTATGACGAACCCCACAAATTGGTGCACGAAGTGACCAAACCAGTCATCCAAGAGGTCAGAGAAGTGATCACTCCTTACAGAAAGGTTGTGCAGGTTATCAAACCAGTCAAGGAGGAAGTGCTCACCAAGGTCCACAAGGGTGAACGCAAGGGTGGTTATGGAGGCGGCGGCGGCGGTGGTGGTGGCGGTTATGGTGGTAACGGAGGTGGCTATGGAGGCAACGGTGGTGGTGGCGGTGGCGGATATGGAGGTGGTAAAGGAGGTATGGGTGGCGGATACGGAGGAAGTGGTGGCGGATACGGAGGAATGGGAGGTGGAGGAGGATATGGCAAAGGAGGCGGAGGTGGTGGTGGATATGGCAAAGGAGGCGGAGGTGGAGGTGGTGGATATGGCAAAGGAGGCGGTGGTGGAGGATATGGTGGTGACGAAGGAGGATATGGTGGTGATGGAGGATATGGAGGTGGTGCCTATGGTGGCATGAGCCTCGGCGGATATGGCGAAGGCTATTAGATTGTACTCAACTAGCTCAATTAAAAAAATCAAACCTACACAAACCACCAAAAAATCACCTAGCATCTTTTTATAAACTAGATATTTTACATCAAAGATATATTCTATTTTGACTATTTTTATACGGTTTTAAAGTATTTTCGAATACTTTAATAATTTTGTAAAATTATTTTCGAATTCCTTTTTGAAAATATTTTTTTCCTTAAATTATTTTTTTACCCGAATATGTATTTCGGGATAACTTTTGTATTGTTTTTCAATTCACTAATTGATTAAAAAACGATATTTTGTAAAAAAAACACTAGTTGTTCATAATTGGTTTCATATTTTATTATTCCAAGAGTATCTGATCACCTGAAAGATCAAGGTAATTAATTAAAGAAATCATTACATTATTAAAATAATAAAATTGGAATTAAGGTTTGAAATTAAATATAAATTTGATTTTGATTGCCATTAAATAACATTAATTAAATTAACTAATTAGTTTCACCTAGATCATTCGATTATGACGAAAGAGAAATTTGTCAGGTATTGACTTCTAGTTCAATTCTATTCAGTATAGTCTAGATGATATAGCGACATTTTCAAAATCAAATTTAAATGCAATGTAAATTTTTGTCCAATCCTATGTAATGATAATATCGTGCATAATCAATATGAATAGCTAATTTCACCAATTATCAAGTTTATTTCACAGTACGAAACCTTATTATGAAGGCCTGCAGTTATTGTAACGAACTAGGTTTGTTCAAACATTGTACATCATTTTCCTCTATAACCTTCCGCATGTACAGTGAAAAACTCACGTTTTGTGTGTTGTGTCAGATTAATAGGCCAGCATTGCAGGAAAAGTTTCAAATACACTCTCTTGTGCTATATGCAATGGGCATAACATGTGCGCATGCGTTCTGAATAATTTATTTGCAATAACTTCAAGCATTGCTGTTAAGCATTATTTTGAAAAGCACTGCAAAGCTTGTGTGGATTGTGGCCAAATAATCGGCAAACTATTAATATAATTAAAACTAACTATCTCATTTCAATTATTCTTGGTTTCATTTGTTGCTGAAGTAATACTCGAGGCATTACTAAAATATTTTTCAAGTAACTTTTACAGTTAATTTTTAATTGAGTTTCAAAGTGCTGTTGGCCGATTTTTCATCTACAGTACGCACTGAAGGTTAATAACACTTTTCAATGAGAATCCAGAAAAGTTTTGTAATACAAAATGAAAAATTTCATAATTATAAAATTGTTTTCTTCTGGAAATTTTAGAGAAATACTTGAAAGTTTCTTTTATAATTATCGTTGACTTGAAGCTGAAAATAAGTGTCCTTGATGTTTATTAATAGTTTTAAAAGAGTGCAGATCAAAATATATAATAGTTTGGAATATTAATTGTTTTTTCGTGAAATATTAAAATTGCAAATTCGAAGAAACAAATTGAAAATTAATTCAATAATAAAATGCTTGTTATATATTGTAATCGTTTGAATACATGTATATTCTCATGGATTGTATTTTTGTTGAATGAAAATAAAAATGAGCATGATTACAATCATGAAATTCTCAATTATTCAAATTAAATGATCACACATTTGATTGATAATTATGATCCTGATAAACTTTTGATCAGTGAATTGATAAACTATGTAATGAATTGAAAAAAGGAAATTTTATTAAACACTTCTCTCTAATACATATTAAAAATGTAATAACTCATTGAAATTTGAATTTATTTAAATTTTGTTTTTTTGCTTCAATTAATAAATAAGCGACAAATTAAAACTTCGATTAAGTTCGATAATTTCACCCGAATAGGGCGTAATTATGAACAGGTGAGTTTGTTCAAAATGCCCCGGGATCGGGCGTAAATGGTCATTGTTTATCAGTTGCAATCATATCCCCATAGTATGTTAATGATCTGAGAGAAACAAACTTCTCTTTTCACTCAAACTAAGCTCCAAGGTTATTCGAATCTTTGAGGAAAAAGATGATTCAACTATTGAACTGATGAAAGGTTGTCGTATCCAAAAAAGCAATTATAAAGACATCTTTGAAACAAAACAAAGCGAGATACATAAAATTAACAAGGTTAAGGAGTAAGTCATACATTTAAAAGTAAAAGTGAATTTGTGGGCATCTGTTCCACATTTGAATTTAATTCTTTCAAAAATTAGGCAAAAACTAATCGTTTGATCTTTGCTAGAAGGCAACACTCAATAAATAAATGATCAATTTCTCTCTCTCTCTCTCTCTCTCTCTCTCTCTCTCTCTCTCTCTCTCTCTTTCCTCTCTCCCTCTCCACTCTCCCCTCTCTTATAGGAAAATTTTAATTTTTCAATAAAAATCTAATTAACTTGAAAAAGAATAGCAATTAAGATGTAAAAATTGACCAAGATAACCTTTTCACATTTACTGCCTTTTCCTTTCAGTCATAACATTGTCTGATCGGTCAAAGGGGTGGGAATTCGAATCGATTTCGAGGAGTATATAATGCCAGCCGTTTCTCAGATAAAATCATTCAGTGTTTTATCTCTCATTACAAGTGATTACAACATTTGTCTAATAACTTATTATCAACAAAATGTTCAAGGTATGTATGAATTCAATAAATTTTATTCTATGAATGGAGAATTGAAACAATGTGCTTGGATTTCAGTTGGCAGTGCTTTCGGTAATTTTGGGCTTAAGTGCCGCTTATAAGGACCAACACTCCATCGAACTTCCCGTCAAATCGAAACACGACTTAGAAGTAATCCATACGCCATCACATGAAGAGGAACACTCCACATATGTAGACGTTCCCGGCGGTGTTCTTCCCGTTTACATGACTTTCAAGACCCAATCCTCTCCACTCTATGTTAAACAAGAGCATAAGGGCACCAAGGGCAGCTATCAAAAATCAGACTCTCACGATGAGCCACATAAATTGGTCCATGAAGTTGTGAAGCCAGTCATCCAAGAGCTTAAGGAGATCATCACTCCATACAGAAAGGTTATCCAAGTTATTGAGCCAGTCAAAGAAGAGCGCCTGACCAAAGTGCACAAGGGAGAGCGAAAGAGCGGTTATGGAGGCGATGATGACGACGACAAATACAGCCGAAGTGAAGGATACGGCAAAATGGAAGAAAGCTATAAGGGATACGGCAGAGGCTATTAAATAATAGCACCTCATTATCGGCATCCAAATGACCACAACATTTGATATTCAAATGCGACTCTTCATTGATATTGAATTAGTTTTTCTGTTGTATAGAAAGATTCAAAAAACACTTTAAATTATTTTTTTCAAAATTTTATACATTTTTGGTTCCGTTTTGAAAAATTCAAATATTCATCTTCTAATGAATTGGCACTTATTTTATGATAAAGTTAAATGACTTTTCTTCAAATAAATTTGAAATTGAAAAAACAATACTCGTTTCTTTATTATTATTTTTATTGTTGTTATTACAGGTTTGAAGGTTTGAAGAATCTGTTCGTTATAGAGGAATGTTGATTATAAGGACATTGTATTGAAAACATATTCAAATAAAAGGCTTATTATTTAACCCTTAAAGGTCCAGCTTGAAGTAAAACTTTCAAAGTGGTAAAAAATGGTCAATTATAACCAAACTCCAATAAATTTTCGACTTTTATTGTATATTAATGCTCTATATAAAAAATAAAAAATATCAAATAAACTGCCCCTTCACATATTAATCACATAATGTGTGAAGTCATGTCATTGAAATATGAAGCAAAATTTATGTAAACAAACGAATATATGTGAAAATGTTTTTAATAAATACTAGAGATAAAGGTCAAAGGTCTTTGGTTTTTAATGAGATTATATATATTCCATAATTATTCTACAAAATATCATATTTTAATTATTAATTTTCCTATTAATCATCAGTTAAATATGATTGGGAATATTACTCCCAGATGGACTTTTACGTATAATTTTTTTTATTGGACCTTTAAGTGTTAAATGACACTATATTTGGATTTTACATAAAATACTGCTTTTTATTGTAAATAATCAGTTATTTTCCACTCTTTAAGAGATTTGAGTGAATTTTAAGTTAGTTTTCTCTGAATTTTTATATTACAGTTTAAGTAAATTAATTGCTGATTATAAGGGAGTAGTTTTAGTACAGTTCTCCATTAGAGTGGTTTAAACATAGCGTTCGTTATAAAGGGTTTGTTCGTTATATAGGAAACAAATGTTCGCTATAAGGGACTACTTTTAACATTAGTGTCTATTGAAGTGGATTTGGGATCTAGAAGTTGTTCGTTATAATGGCATTTGACTGAATTATTATTATAATTTATCTTACAACTGTTTTTTAGTTGAACTTGACAGGAAAAATAGCCTATTAGTAGCCTTAAGTTATACTCCAAGTTGAACTCCAAGCTAATAAAAGCTATCAAAGCTAATCAAATAATCCAACAAATGATAAATGAATTTTTAAGATCAAAATATTCGCTACAATAGAATAAGTGTAAGAAAACAAATTGTTAAATGAAGAGGGTACAAAAAAACTATTTTAAATTTTGATTGTTCACATTTTAAAAACGCTTGGAAATCTACGATAAAGAATCAAAATGACTGAGCAAGTTAAATGTTGAATAAAATAAACTATACATTACTATAAATAAAAAATTGGTGTTGATACTTATTAACAAAAGGTGCGTTGATTGATCATTTAGAAAATGTCAATAACCCTATGAAAGACACTGCTTACAAGACTTATTCAATAAAGTTGAACTATATATTTCAGACTTGGTAATTTAATTATTCGCCAAAATAGCATTTTTTATATTTTGTGACAATTTTCAGAATAATTTGCCGAAAATTATCCTAAAATTACAGATAATTAGAAAAGAGTAATGAAATCCATTTGAGTCCAAGTTATCAATACATTAATATATGGTCTTAACGTAAAATTTATTCATAATTATTTCAAATTTATCAAGCTCATCACTTAGACTAATGGATGGTTAAAATGTCAAATTACTGATGACTAGACTGAGCTGCGATCAAATCAAAACTAATGACAATCTAAAATAATTAATTAATGCATTAAAATGCATTAATTATAATATTGGCAATTTTCACCAGGAAATATAAAGTGCTGGTTTATTTTCAATAATGTAGGAGTTGAAGAGTGAATCATATGAATTGAGCCCCAAGGCAACTTTCAATTAACTGAGTGATCACTCTCTCCATAAGTGAGATCTCCAAAAATTTCAGTTCAAATTAACTAAAAATAAACGAAAATGCTTTAAAATCTACCATGATAACCTTTTTATTAAAATGATGTCCACTTCCTTTCCAATTATATCTCAGTTAAAAAGGGGTGGAAATCAATCCGATTTCAAAGAGTATATAATGTGAAACACTTTTCTTCCAAAAATCATTCAAACAGTCTTTCAATTCTTTCTCATTAATACATCAATTTTGAAAAATCAAAATGTTCAAGGTATGTATTTGAAGAGTTGAAAATTAGTTTTCTAAGATATTTGTTTCATTACAGTTGGCAGTGCTTTCAGTTTTGTTGGGCTTAAGTTTCGCATATAAGGAACGGGAGTCCATCGAATTGCCCGTTAAATCCAAACACAACTTGGAAGTTATTAAAATGCCGTCACATGAAGAGGACTCCTCAACAAATGTCGAGATTCCGAGCGGTGTTCTTCCCGTTTACATGACTTTCAAGACTCAGTCCTCTCCGCTCACTGTGAAACAGGAGCACAAAGGCACCAAGGGTAGCTACCAAAAGTCAGACTCCGAAGACGAACCTCATAAGTTGGTTCATGAAGTGACCAAACCCGTCATCCAAGAGCTTAAGGAAATCATCACTCCATACAGAAAGGTTGTCCAGGTTATCGAGAAAGTCCAAGAGGAACGTATGACCAAAGTGCACAAGAAAGACGGAAAGGACAAAGATGACAACGATGACAAAGATGACAAAGATGACAAAGATAACAAAAATGATAGAGACGACGACGATGATAGTGAGAAGAAATACGGTGGAATCGATCAAATCTATAAACGGTTTGGTCTGTCCTACTTATAGATCGCACACCACATTCACATCAGATGTTCACTACATTTGACATGAGATACAAATCCAAGTCTTCATTGAAATTCATTTAATGTTTATATAAAAATTTTAAATTATTTTATTATTTTAAAACTGTTTTATTATATCTTTTTTGAGGCTTACGTTTGGTTAATAAAAATGATTATTTTGCACGAATAAAGTGAAACCTTTTAATGAAAATGGTCTAGAATCTAGATATTCAACATAATTTGAAAGTCACCCAAAACATTACTTTTGAAATAAAATTATTCTGTTTTCTCTTTTCATAGCTTCTGAGAAGTTTATTATATGTCGAAGAGTTCTAGAGAGACCGACAGCCAATTCAATTAACTTCTGCTCTTGTTTAATTAATTTTAATTTGCTTCGATGCAAAATCTAAGCATTAAAATAATATAATTAAGGTAATTATTTGTGTCATAAGTAAGAATTAACAAATGAGTATCAAATTAAATAAAAGCATAGCGAAGATCATTAGAAAAACTTGATCATGCAATATTTTTAATCGCCCAATAGATACAAGGGGTCCATTTTAGTTCAAATTATTTACCAAGTTTGAAATTGTTATGAATAGTATGATAGGAGTTTTCAAACCATAAACATTTCCGGCATTACTTATCTTTCAGATTTTATCAGCGGTGCGGAGGAGTTATAGCTCGAGAAGATTTCTTTGAATTTGGAGAAAATAGGGACTGTGGTCACTACTCCCCCTCTCCCTGTAGTCACTACTCCCTCTCTCCCTCGAGCCTCAAAAAATCTTCAACTTTACATTTATACACAAATATTAACATTAGATCTGTAGAGGTTCTGATCGACTACTTTATAGCCCCCTTTGAAAATAATTTGAAAAAAGACACTGTTAATAGACACCCCTTAATATCTTGTTTCTTCAGTGCCACCGGATTTCACTTGCTCGATCGCCGACAGTCAATATAAATGCTACCAATATTAAATGTCACCAATTAATGTTAATTAGCACCAAGTGATTCGAGTTATGGATATGATATCAATCTTGGAATAAAATATAACCAAATTTTTGAATTGACTCGTTGTCTGATTACAAATATTTAATTGGATGCAAACTTGTGAATCTCTGTTTAAACTTTTGACTTATAACGTGAGTTAGATAGGTGCTTAGAATTCTTATCTAGTACATTCACCAATAAAATACCGTTTGAAGTTGCCACTGATCACTTTATTTTATCAGTAGGAAAACAGAGTCGCATGACCTCAGCCTTAAGCCAGTTCTTAATTACCTAAGTGATCACTCTGTCCATACGTGGATTCTAATCAACTTGAACAAGTGATAACATTTTAAAAACTACCATGATGACCTTTTTACTTTCAGTAAAAATTTCCAATTATGTTTAACTTTAAAGAGGTGTAACTCAACTGATTTCAAAGAGTATATAATGTGAAACACTTTCTCTTCAAAAATCATTCAAACAGTCTTTCAATTCTTTCTCATTAATACATCAATTTTGAAAAATCAAAATGTTCAAGGTATGTATTCAAAGTATTGAAAATTAGTTTTCTAAGAAATTTGTTTCGTTACAGTTGGCAGTGCTTTCAGTTTTGTTGGGATTAAGTTTCGCATATAAGGAACGGGAGTCCATCGAATTGCCCATTAAATCCAAACATAACTTGGAAGTTATTAAAATGCCGTCACATGAAGAGGACTCCTCAACAGATGTCGAGATTCCGAGCGGTGTTCTTCCCGTTTACATGACTTTCAAGACACAGTCCTCTCCACTCTATGTGAAACAACAGCACAAAGGCACCAAGGGCAGCTCTCAAAAGTCTGACTCAAAGGACGAACCTCATAAGTTGGTTCATGAAGTGACCAAACCCGTCATCCAAGAGCTTAAGGAAATCATCACTCCATACAGAAAGGTTATCCAGATTATCGAGAAAGTCCAAGAGGAGCGTCTGACCAAAGTGCATAAGGGTGAGGGAAAGGGCAAAGATGATGATGAAGACGATGATAAGAAGGAGAAGAAATATTGGTGAATACTCTCAAATCTATAAACGGTCTGATCTACTAATAGATCGCACACCACATTCATACAGATGTCCACAACATTTAACATGAAATACAAATCACGTGTTTTTTATATTCCATTTGAAGTTTTGTATAAATATTTTAAATTATTTTTCTTAAAACTATAGAATTATATCTTTTTATGAAGCTATGAGTTTTGCTAGAATAAAGTTGAATTTTTCATGAAAACGTTTGCTTTACTCAATTTATTAAATTGATCTTTCAGAAAATTTGTTTTTAATTGAATAAATTTTTATTTAATGTTTTATTAGAAGTCATAACAAAACCTCTTCCAGTCATTCATATTAAGAGAGATGACATCAGGAAATAAAATTAATTTTATCTTATTTTGATGCAAACCCTCAACATAAAAATGATAGCCAGGCAATTATTTGTGTCAATTAAGTAAGAATTTATGAAAGATAACTTTATCAGAATCTCATTCGCGAAAGTAGAAAAATAAAGTCCAATCATGTTGAGCTTGATAAATTACCACAAAATAATAAGATGAGAAACATTTGACCAAGAAAATTTTCAAACGATAGGGTCAAATTCGAAAATTTTTAAATGTTAACAAGTACATTCATATAAACACTTGTGATTGAGCTCTACATTTGAAAACCCTTTCATTTTCCGGATTATTTTTCTATCAAAGCGAACATAACTTTATTTTCGACGATAAATCCAATGGTTTATTGCTTTTCCTGACTATAATTTAAGTAATTAAATAGCACTTAATTTGCCCAAAGATGGCAAAGATCTATCAAATTGATGAATGTTCAAGATGATCACACTCTCGTGAGTAATCATATAAATTAGTAACATTTATATTTGAAACTTTAAATTACACTGTCTTTTGTTGAAACAACTGTTTTTATAACAAGTTCAAATAAAGATCTATCTAATTCACCAATCACCAATTCACTCAGAGGCAGTTCAATTTTAGTTATAATTCAGTGTTAATTTCAATCAATAAATTGCACCTTGATATTGCATATATTGTTGAAGTTTTACTTTTATTCTGACTTCCTAAGATCTAGCAATTAGCCTAATTAGTATCCAGCAAAAAGGTAGATAAGCCAATGTACGTCTATATTGTATTAATAGTTGAAAAGAAGTAAAACGAACTTTCACTTCAGCCGATGATCTCAGGCTTAAGATAAGTGACTTCACGAGAACTCGAAGAAAGAAGAATCTGAAGACTATATAAATGCATTGATTTTTGCGGAAAAGTCATTCTCTCATCAAATCTAATACTTTAATCATTTAAGTTATTTGCCTTCAAATCATCATTTGGTCAGAATGTCTAAAATATTTATTCAAGTAAGTTTCATTCTCAGGATAATTCGTTAAATTTGACCTGCTCATTTTTTAAACAAGCAAATTATACTGGAAAATGCCGTTTTGATAAACAGAGATGCTTTTGATTGAGTATTACTAAAACTGAATCCAATTTTATTGCCAGATGTCAGTCATTTCAGTGTTGGTGGGGCTCAGCGTCTCAGAGGACTATCACTCCATCGAACTGCCCATCAGATCCAAACATGATTTGAAAGTAATAAAAACCCCATCAGAAGAAAGTGAGCATGTCACTTATGTCGACATTCCCAGTGGTGTTCTTCCCGTTTACATAACCTTCAAAACTCAGTCATCGCCAGTTCATGTCAAGCAAGAGCATAAGGGCACCAAGGGCAGCCAACAAAAGTCTGATTCAAAGGACGAGCCACATTACCTTGCTCACGAAGTGCAAAAACCAGTATACCAAGAGGTAAAAGAGATCATCCAGCCATACAGAACGATAGTCCAAGTAATTGAGCCAGTCAAAGAAGAGCGTCTGACCAAGGTGCACAAAGGCGAAAGAAAAGTAAAATATGGAAATGATGAGAGCTCTGGATATAATAAAGCCATTGCTTCGAGCAATGAAGGATATGGCGACAAAAAGAACGCAAAACTCGACGATAACTTTAAAATTTACATTCAAAACGATGAATACAAACAACAATATAAGGTTTAAAACATTTAAATCAAATCTTATTATATTTAAAACAATTTATTAATAAAATAAATTCATTTTGAAAACTGATAATAATAATAGTCTTTGATTATTTCAAGTATAGTTTAAATATAATCAAGTGAAATATCAGTAAAGGGTGTATGCTGAAATATTTTTTCAAAAATGGTTGTAGGACAGTCACAGGAACTTCTACAAAACCATAGGCTTTGTGTTAATTTTTTTGTTGGTTTAAGGAGGGGGTGGGGGGTATGGGATAGAAGCAGTGATAAATTGCTCCAAATTTTTACCAGTATATCTCTCAAAATCGAGCCATTCTTTAGCCACTGTAACTAAAAATTGAAAACCTAACTAGCTGATTGAATAATTGTATTTTGTAATAATAATGTAGAGAAGACTATTGTTCGCTAAAATAACAAATAATTTGTTGCTCGGACCCAGGATTTCCAGGCGCCTACATATGGGTTATTGAAAAGTTATCCTTCAATTTGAATAATAAGGATAATTCAGTAATCAAGGAAATTCTTTGAATATTTAGTCTGAAGATGGTAAAGCAGTGAGCTGGATGAGTTCAAATGCTGATCTAATTTCTTGTAAGAGATAGTTTGAAAGCTTAATGAAAAAAAACTATTACGATTAGATTTTATATCAATTGAAGCAAGTTCATATTTAATTAATATTTTTATTACCATTAAGTCTCCCATTGAATACAAATCCTTTTTAATAGACAATTAAGTTGCTTGAACAAATTTAAAATTATGTGACTTTGAACTGGATAATAATCTTTTGATTGTTTTTCGTTTACATTCTAACTCAACAGCACTGGCAATCAGGCCTAAGTTGAAAACTTATCGAGTATAAATAACAATAAATCCAATTCAATAGATCGCATTCTAATCATTTAAAGCTTTCCTAAATCTCTATTCAATCAAAAGGAACTTGACAAGTTATTAAGAAGGATCGCATGACCTCAGCCTAAAGCCAGTATTCAATTAACTGAGTCATCACTCTCTTCATAAGTGATTTCTTCATAACTTTCAGTACTAATTAACTTGAAATAAATTATAATGATTTAAAATTTACCATGATAACCTTTTTACTTTAAATGATTTTTTATCCTTTCAATAATGTTTAGTTCAAAAGGGGTGGAAATCAATCAGATTTCAAAGAGTATATAATGTGAAACACTTTTCTTCCAAAAATCATTCAAACAGTCTTTCAATTCTTTCTCATTAATACATCAATTTTGAAAAATCAAAATGTTCAAGGTATGTATTCAAAGTATTGAAAATTAGTTTTCTAAGAAATTTGTTTCGTTACAGTTGGCAGTGCTTTCAGTTTTGTTGGGATTAAGTTTCGCATATAAGGAGTCCATCGAATTGCCCATTAAATCCAAACATAACTTGGAAATCATTAAAACGCAATCACATGAAGAGGAGTCCTCAACAAATGTCGAGATTCCGAGCGGTGTTCTTCCCGTTTACATGACTTTCAAGACTCAGTCCTCTCCACTCTATGTGAAACAACAGCACAAAGGCACCAAGGGCAGCTATCAAAAGTCTGACTCAAAGGACGAACCTCATAAATTGGTTCATGAAGTTACCAAAGATGTCATCCAAGAGCTTAAGGAAATCATCACTCCATACAGAAAGGTTATCCAAGTTATTGAGCCAGTCATGGAAGAGCGTCTGACCAAAGTGCACAAGGGAGAGGGAAAGGGCAAAGATGATGATGAAGACGATGACAATGACAACAAGAAAAAATATTGGTGAAAGCTTTCTATAAACGGTTTGGTCTGACCTTTTAATAGATCGCACACCACATTCACATGAGATGTTAACAACATCTGATGTGAGATACAAATCCAAGTCTTCATTGATATTTCATTTAATGTTTATATAAAAGTTTATATTAAATGTATGATTTCTTTGTCTCATTAACTCAATTAAAACAAACCATTCATTCAAAGTTATGGTCCTTTAGTTTCGGCCTTTGATTTATTGCATTCTTCAGCGGAGAAACAATAAGTTGTCTCACATTTTAGGGTTGAGGAACGGTATAGAAATACGATATGAATTACTACAGTTTGATCTCAAATGCTTTGACTTATCGATTGTTATTTTATTGAAAGAAGTGTCGATTTTTTCAAAATAACAAACTCTATTCTGGGTTTTGCTATTCAACAGAAAAACTTGTGGCACTCCTTATTTCTGAAGTTCAGATTATGAACTGTTCATTGAATCTAATAATTTTTTGGAAATAATCAAAACCCTATCAGAAGAGATTGAGCATGTCACTTATAGCGATATCTTCCCGGTGTTCTTCCCGTTTACCTTGCCATTAAAACAAAGTCTTCATCTATAAACAAAGCTCATCCAAGTACTCGTGCCAATCAAAGAAAAGTTACCTGGATTAAAACAAGTTCAAATAAGGTGTTATTATATTTAAAATGAATTAATAAAATTGAATTCTTATTACAAATCACTCGAATTTTATTTAAATTTCAAAATATTGATATTTATCTATATATCATCGCAAATAAGCAAGATTAATCTGAATTCAGTGAAATCAGATTATTTGAACATTTTGTACACCAGTTCAAGTAGTTTATTCAAGATAGCGGTGGGTGGAGTGTTCAGCCAATCTATACTTTCAAATCAAAGTTCATTTGTGGGCCGAGTCTTCCGTTGAAAAGTTGTCAGATTTAAAGATTATATTTAATTAGAATTAATTTGTTTTATAAATCAAATCGATGTTTAGATAAGGATCAGCTAGATACAATTTTTAGAAACCAATCGCTTCCTATGTCCGAACACGAAAGAATAACCTTGTCTAAAACGAGTTGAAATGAAAGTGAAAGTGTTCCTGTTCTAATTTTTCTCGAATTAGAGTCGAAGAAAAATTATGTTTAATTAATTTTGTCAGAAAAGGATCCGGTTTTGGGTTAAAGATAGGGAATTAAAGGACGGAAATTGAATTTTTGTTTAATAGACTCTTTTATAATAATTTTTCATAACTTTCGACTTTTGATATAATTTATTCTAATCGAACAAAACAAAAGTGACCTTATCTACATTATCTATTATCTATGCCAATTAAGTGGGTTGAGAGACATTAATTTTGAAAGTGTATATAATTCCTATGTTTTACTCACACAAACTCATTACAAGTTGTTTCAGATTCGTGTCTCCAAACTCAACAATATTTTGATAAATTTCCACTAAAATGCTCAGGGTATGTATTGTTACCATTTATTATTTATATTCAACTTAGAACCTTTTAAAAGTAGGTTGAAAGTATGATTGATGAATATATTGAGTATAAACAGCCAATATTTTTCAAATGTTCATGGTGTAAATTGTGAAATCAGTTTCAAATATAAAAATATATCAAATATTGTTGAAAAGCTCTTTGAATTGACAATCATTTGAATAAAATTAATTTTGTATTCATTTTACAGTTGGCAGTGATTTCAGTTATATTTGGCTTAAGTGTCGCTTATGGGGGCAGTTATGGGGACTACCACTCAATTGATTTGCCCATCAAATCTTATCACCGTGGCCTTAAAGTGATACCAGTGCCTTCGCATGTGCAGAAACATATGACTGAAGTAAAAATTCCTGCGGGTGTTATGCCTGTGCATATGACGTTCCTCAGCAAAACATCGCCTGTTTTTGTTGATCAGAAACACAAAAGCACCAAGGGCAGTTATAAAAAGACAAAATCTAATGATGAGCCGCACAAATTGGTCCACGAAGTGGTCAAACCTGTCTACCAAGAGATCACAGAAATAATCAAACCATACAGAAAGGTCATCCAAGTCATCGAACCTGTTAAAGAAGAACGGTTGACCAAGGTGTACAAAGGTGAACATAAAGAATATTATGACAACAATGGCGGAGAAAAGAAATTTCTTGGTGCACTTCAGAATCTTGATATTGATGAGGAATATTTACAATAATATTCAAATAATTGACCATACACATTATTGTAATAATTTTCATGTAATTATCATCGTTTGAAAATTGATTTGTTATCGAAATATTTAAATAAATAATATTCTGTTAATAACATGGTTATTTTTAACTAGGGAAACTTAATCAACATACCATGTACATATATTGTTCAAGATAGGATTGGTTTAATTTGAATTGGCTAGGCTAATTGAAATAATAATAAAAGAGAAATATTGTTTAAATAATAAACATATCTAATAAAAAATTTATTTTCAAAACTTTGTTTTTATTTATTAAAGTAAAATCAATTAGTTTATCTCAAATCTGATTATATAAATCCCGTGACGTATGAGATCTTAAAAACTTCATCACAAATCTCATTAAGTTTTTCATATTTTTATAGCTAAATTCAAATCAAATTGACCCGGATGTCTCAATTGTCATTAGAGTTCTCAGTTGTAATGCCCGCACTTTTCTCATCAAATTTATGTTTGATATTACAGCCGATCAGTGCACTGATGATTAAATTTAAATCAAATTTTAAACTATTGGTTCTCTTTTGGACATCTTTTAAGACATTAATCTGTCTTTCATTCGTTTTAATTAAGAAAAATGACAACAAATGTAAGACAATTGAGACACCCGGGTCAATTTAATTCGAATTTAGGTATATTGTAAGTTAAAAACTAAATTTGAATGAATTTAGACAAAGTTGAGTAAAAAACAACTGAATAAGCTTTCGATAACTTCCCTTTTGAGACATCTAATGATAGCTTTCTATTCGGAAATAATTCCAAAAATAATCCCAAAACAAATTCATAACTACACTCTACTGCCGTTATAATCAACACGATTGTTCTTGAGAATCTGTTGATTATAGAGGTATGTTGACTATAACGGCATTGTATTGAAAACATATTCAAATAAAAGGGTTATTATTTAAATCACCAGGGATTGAAAAAAATGGACAAGGGAACTAAAATTACATTATACTTTATGGATAAAGTTCTAGATAAGATTGAAATCAGGCGATTTTC
>JAQFXL010000444.1:0-21098 GCA_034693445.1 Edwardzetes edwardsi
GATTTTACTCTAAAAGGACTGACTTTTTTGTGTATATATTTTAATATTTATTTGTGTCATATTTAATAGCGATTACTTTAATCGGAGTAAAACTCTGGGATCAGTTGACTCCCGAAGAGGCCACGAGTCTTGTCTACGAATACAAAAAACTATTAGTCTTTGAATCGAAATATTATTTTTAGAGATTAATATAACTAAAGAAATAATGAATTGAAATAAAAGTCGAGTTTTAAGTATTTAATGGAATAATACTTTCAGTACTTTGTGTCAAATGTTTTGATCGATTAATAATTTTCGTATAACTTTATCATAGATTGAATTTGAATCTTGTTTTCGATGAAAACCAGCGATGATGTCATTGCAAGACTATTTTGGCCAAAATTTCTTCTAATAGTAAATCGATTAATCATTTTTCACTTTCTTCTTATAATAGGTTTGATTCTCAAGAATCTGAATAATAATTTGTATGAATTTTGTGCCGAATTCTGTGCAATCATTTGATATAATCATTAAATCGTGTGATCATTACATCTAATAAATGGTATGAGAGATGAAAAATTGAGTTATTTTGTTAGGAATAGTGTCTGACATTTACAGATTGATAGATGAAATACATAAATAATTTGTTGGGATTTTTCCTTCTTATAAACGATTCAATCTTTGCTTTCAGTGTTTTGCTCTAACATTATGTTAATGTGAAGCACAAGAAAAATGGATCAGATTTTGATAATATAGTGGTTTTGTTGTACTTTATTATTAAAGACATTCATCACTTCAAAGACAGGCCTTTTGACGAATAATCTGATCAATGAATCTGTAATTAAGATTTCATAATAACCAGTCTTTCTTACAATTGTTTTATTGAATTTGAAAAGTGTTTGAAAGGCTTTCGGGGTTTTTATCAGATTTCAAATTCAATATTAACTGAAAGGAAAAGTTTTCGGATATTTTTCTATTTAAAAACATTTTGATTGAAAAATTCCAAAGAAAATAAAAGGTTCTGAACACAAATTCTTCACTATATTTAATTGAAAACTAATCTTATTTTATGCAAAAATCTAATGGTTTTAATGGTTTTAAATTTTGATTTAAAGCACACTTTTTTTTGTATTAAATTTTGTGAAAGAAATGTTTCATTGAAATTATCTCAAGAGTTGATAGGCTATCGATAAACAGACGGTTCATATCTTTGGGAAAAACTAATATTTAGAACACAGAAAAAGAAGAAAAATGAAATTTTAAATTCATTATCACATCTGTGAACATATGGAGAACATCTCCCGTCAAATATATGCAAACCATCATTACTCTAGTCTTATACAACCATTAATTTATTCAAATAAATCTACTCCTCATTCACTCGGGTTCAGTCTGTTTTGTATCTTGGTTTTAATGTTTTTATGTCGAAGATACGTATTTCATTTTCATCCATCAGATTTTTGATAAAGTTATTAAAAATTTTCAGAAATATTGTTATGAAATAAGAATAAAAGGCTTTTTGTTAATGAATTAATGGATTGACTTCAAGAGAAATAAAAGGCATTAAATGATAAAAATTGATTGTTTGGCTCAGAATAAGAATAAGAAAAGAATGAAAGAAGAGATCGAAAGTCATCTGAATATATCATAGAGAAAAAGAAGATAAATGAGACCATAGAGAGAATGAAAAATCATTATATGCTCAGACATTATGAGTTCGGGAACTGCCAGATAAGCACCGAAAGTATTATTAATGATTCGGAAAACAATGCAAACTATAGAGTATTGTATGAAAAAAGAAGTGAAAAAGAAATGAAAGCCAAAGTCATCCATAAAAGTGTGAGTTAGGACTCAGAGCTGAGCAATAGATTCTTTGAAAAACACAATTATATGTAATATTTATTTTGATTCTTGTCTGCAATACTCGTATCAGAGCTGAAGATAAGACTCACAAATAGTGATAGATATGTCTAAACAATATCCGAATGCTATGAATTCAGTGCTAGAAAGTAGGGGTATATCTGCTCTCAAATGATGGTCTGTTTATAATTGTGATATAGAGATGGATCGACAGATAGCCGGTCCAAATAGAAGAGGCAAAAACGTGAATGTAATCAATAATAGTGTATATAATATCTTATGCCAGTGTTAGTGACAGATAAGCCAAACGATTGAATGCTGTGCCTGTGCTTTGGCTCTGCTCTCAGACTGATGAAGAGCTGCAAACAATCGTCAATCATAATTGGATGACAGCCACGAGAATTATCGCCAACACATTCAACTTACAATCCATACGTATCTCATATAACAACAAATTTCAATCCAAAACACAATCTTTTTATGTGAAAAGTCGTGACAGAAATGAATCGATATATCAATGTTTGACTCATTAAAAGCATTCAATATTTACACAAAAATTATATTCAAAATTGATTTTCAATTCAAGCATAAAGTCGAGAGAGAGAGAGAGAGAGAGAGAGAGAGAGAGAGAGAGAGAGAGAGACCTATTACGCAAATTTTAGATCAAATTGTATTCCAAGTGATAAATAATCCAAAAACTAAAATAAATAAGAATCGGAAACTCATATATCAATGGAGATGTTTATCACAATTTAGTTTTAGAGCCGATAACTGAAACTCCAATTGTATGAAGAGTTTTGTGAAAAATTGCAAAAAACTTTTCTTTTGGTTCAAAGGCTAGTTGTGTGACATTCAGACCACAAACGAATGCTATTGTATTGAATGAGAAGAAAATTTATTGTTTGGCTTTCAGTGGGCTTTTGTGTTGTTCTAGAAGCCAGTCTCCACTGGGAAGTGACCCAATCCTCGCAAACCATTTGTCAGATACTTTCCCTTCAAAGCTCTTCAAATAAATGAATTTACGTAACGAACACCAGAAAAGGAACCAATAAATCAGTTTTATTGTCAAATCGACTGACAATCAAACGGAAAAATATCGAACAAAACAATAAGACTTTGATTACTAACTCATAATTCAAATAAAATTCATTAAAACCCAATAAAAGCATTTCGTTTGAATTTAAAGCAAAAATTGATTGAATATATTTGTAAAAAAGAATTGAACAGAATTTCAAAGAAAACTTAGATTTATTGCCCGATTAGAGCGGAAAAGCAATTGGCAACCAATCTTTTAAACCCAAAGAAGAAAGCCATTCATCCAAATTTTAAAATTGAATCAGGATAATAACAATTCTTATGGTGTAACAAAGTTCTTGCACGAATAAGTTGATAAAGTTTACGATTTGAGATAAAAGTGAGTTCTTTTTTGAAATGATTAGTTTAATAAAATTAGAAGTTTGCAGAACTTTCGAGTTATGAAAAATTATCTCATTTTCTATGAAAGACTCTTAAAAATATCAAATGTTTTAAACAGATCTGCATTTTTTTCTCTACTATAGAGAGAAATGGGTTTCACATTCAAAATCAATTATGTCTAATGGCATACAAAGTTAGAGCACAAGTATTAAGCATTTAAATAGATTAAGAGAGAGAGAGAGAGCGAGAGAGCGAGAGAGAGAGAGAGAGAGAGAGAGAGAGAGAGAGAGAGAGAGATCGTAATCAATGATTTCCTGGGCTATAATGGTGTAAAGTAATAAAAAATAAGCCAATTCTCTATTAAACAGATAGAATCAGAGAGTGAAGCAAACTATTGGCAAGAATAGCAAATGCAAGCCATGAATAGTTACTATTAATCTTTACAATAGAGAGTAAATTACATTTAATGAGACGCACAGATCGCACAACAAAACACTTCTCTCTAGTGATGGACTCATTTGTTCAGTTCTGGCGATACTCTCATTGTCTTCAATGAAAGCGTCAGTGAATGCGATTAACTCTAATTAATACTAAATAAGAACAAAACATACATTAATTCAGACAACTATTCAAATCATTTCAATTCTCCGCAATTCTAATGATTTTCGTTTTCAATTTTTTCAAACCAGTTATATTTTTTAATTAATAATAGGAGCAAGTTATTTTCTTGTGATGGTAATTACAAAAACTTGCAAGCTTCGAACAGAATTCAAGTCAAAGTGAATCATTAATCTTTTGAGAGGAGTATTATCAGCAAAAAAAATTAGGGCTTTTAATGATACGACTTAGAGGTGACATTCATTCAATGTTTGGCTCAGAATATAAGGAAAGTTGGATTCATATTAATGGTTACAATGAATAAAAGTCATTAATCATTAGAAACTATATAATATTTCTATTATGGTGTTGTGTCGGCTCCGGGAAGGCATATAAAAAATGATTTATGTCTATTAATATCTTATGAAAAGCGATCAGAAATTTATATTATTTTCTTATTTTTCATTTATTCCTAACCTTTGGAGCAAAAGAGTTTGCTCTCTCTCTCTCTCTCTCTCTCTCTCTCTCTCTCTCTCTCTCTCTCTCTCTCTCTCTCTCTCTCTCTCTCTCCTCTCCTCTCCTTTCCTCTTTATATTATGCATTCAATGATGTTTTCAATGGGATAGAGAGCACCGGCAGCCGTTGCAAACGATTATTAATGACGAGTGAGTCAGTCGAGTGCGCGATAAGAAAATTTAACAAATACTCCGAGCATTTAATCGCAGATATTTTGCTATCGAAAAGGGAACAAAAATCAAAGATTCAATGCTTTAATTCTACATTGAATTTGATTGCAGCACAACATTTCAGGGTCACATCAATCTAGATTCTTGCAACATGTTGTCATTTGAATATTCTTGCTAAATTGTGTAGGATTGTTTTTGCTTAATGAATACTAAGATAAGAAATTGGTTCATCACCTATCTAGACTCTAGACAAATAGCCTGAGCTCTTGATCACTAGTAAAATTTTGTTTATCATAATAATAGGTGTAAGGCTTATGAAATTTGCGAGTTCTAATACCTTGATTAACATAAATGCGGTTTCATTGCCCGCAAAGGCATCACTCACTCTGATGCTCAATAGAGCTGTGCCTTAAAGCCAACTGTATTTCATGAGCCGATCCGTAATACTCAAGCCTTTCGACTTATATACTGAACACAATTTATTGATATATTCAGCAAACAATTGATGCGATGCAGATGTGAGCTCTCTATGAGAGGATCGACACCTAAATGCCTGCCTAAGCTCTAAATAAAAGCCTTAATTTTTTCTCTTTTTGTCGCCTGAGTTGTAAGTACTCTAAAACTACATTTAGATCTTATGTTCTGTCGGCTGTGGTTATAGTTAGTGTTTGGAGTAGGCTTTCCTCTCTTCCAAAGGATTTGTTGTGAAACATCATGTTTTCCGTTATTGAATATAATATAATACTTGCAAAATATGAGAACATGTATTAGAAAATATGACAATTGTGTAGAAAAACTTGCTTCGATCGATTCAAATGCGATTTTTACACCTTTTATTCTGTGCCGACACATATTCAGCACAGAATAGCAATTTCAAAGCAAAATTGAATCTATATTACTGATAATCCAAGGATTTTTGGGCCAAGAATTTGAAAAATTTATTACTTTTACAAATCATTGAAAAATATACTGAGTTTTTAATTGCAAGCGATTTTCCAAACGAGACAAATATCATGATATTTGAGAAATCAATTGAACCATTCATTTGTTAATTGAGGCTTTACTTTCACTGTATGTATCTCTATCTGATGGAATACAGGGTTGTTTTTAAAGAAATTAGACATTGATTTTAATGAATAACAATTTAATTTTGATAGATTAATAATCTTAATGCGATTTCGTTTTACACTTTGTGAGTAATAAATGATTTCTTCAATGAATTGATGGCCGAAAGCATTGAATGAAAGATAAGTTGAATATAATTATTGAATAAAATTAAGAAAAACTTTAAGTGACATAAATTTGTTTATTATCTCCGATAAAGAGTTAGTAATAAAACTTTAAACTAAAGTTGATCTTAGATTTTAAGGAATGACATGAAAACCCATTTAAAGCTTTGATTGATAGATGACTGAAAACTGAAGCAAAAACTTGTTATCAAATATCATATTTGGATTCATATCATGCGTTTGAAAAACTAATAAATTGATTAATTGCTTCAAATATGTGACAAAATTTCACGAAATTCATGTAATCTTTTGAACTTTTCATTAATTTTAAGGAAATTCACAGAAAAAATAAGAAACGAAAATAATTTGCATAAAATAAATCCGTAAACACTTTTTGTTGAAATGATTGAAGAAATAAAATTTTAGTCACAAAAAGGATAAATAAAATGCAATTTTTTGAATAAAATATATTTATATTCATAACCAGAGAATGAAATAAGAAAAATAAAAGTCATAACGATTTGCAGTCAAAGAAATCTCTTTAAATCTTTTTTCAGTCATAAATATATCTTATTTTCATTTCGTATACAAAAATGTTTTGATCTCTTAAGTCGAGAGAGAGAGAGAGAGAGAGAGAGAGAGAGAGAGAGAGAGAGAGAGAGAGTCAATTTGGTTTTGATGTATTGATGCGGCTCTGGTAGGAAAGTCGGATCACTTGGTCTGCAAATAGCAATATATTGTTTGGATAGCAATACAGACGACACCAAGAATTCTAAGCTATTGTCAAAGAGATCGTTGGACGCAATCATTGGACTCAGACCTCACTTTAAGATTGGGAACTATAGCTAAAGACAGAGTGAGGGCCACAACCGAAATCATGAAATATGTTTCTGATCCTATTGTGACACTTTATCAATGGCTTAAATCCCAAATTAATGGCAAACAAATCTCACGCCTGGCGACCAGTCAGTGCACAGTCACTAACTGTGCGCTCACACACACCATAGCAGAAGAAAAATTGAATGCATAGCACAGGCCATACATTTCGGTGATGAAGAAGAAAGTATTTGTTGTAATACCTAACCGATGTACCTGACAACTAAAATAAATCCCTGCGCCCATATATGCCTTTCCCCATACAGATCGCATAAATATTGTGTCCAACACATTGTTCTCTGAATATCAGTATATAATAAATGGCATATTTGGCACAAGTGATCACTGCCTACACCGGACCGACAACACTCTGGCAGATGGCTTTCCACTATTGTTATCAATGAATTCATTTTTCAAAATTTATGACTTTTAAGATCTCTTTTTTCATTCGCTTTCATTTCTTTTGGTTCAATGAATATTTGAAAAGTGTATGAAAAGCAAGTAATACACAAATGGAGTGATAAATGATTGCGAGTCTTATCTGACACTCACTTCTCCGTCGCTTTTTTTCATAAAAAATTTATTAAAATTGATATTCTTTTATGTTTTGCCCAATATTTTGGTCTCAAAACACAATACATATAACACCCGAACCCAAGGATCACATGACAGCATCACTGATCGTGAGTTTGACGAGAGTTTCTGACGTGAAGAATGTCTTTACTCTTTGATAGTCTTCACATTAAATCAATTGATTCAAATTTATTGAATTCCTCTCATTTTGTGTCCATTTTTCAAACGTTTGTAATCCTTATGTTTAACTAAAAGTGTTTATGACTCACGTCTTATTCGTAGGCCTGAGTTCGCATATTTTGCAATCGCCAACAATTGTATATTCTTAACAAGTTTTATGCGTAACGCACAGCCTTTTCAACAAGACTTATGTCTAAGCATATTATTCCCGGTTTGTATGACAAGTCATGTCTTATCCATATTTTATGTTAGATTTTTTCCAATTTATTTTTTTTCGGTTAACATTTGGTTTGTGTGTTGTTTAGGTTCGCCATTAAATATATCGACAATATGTGAGACATAAGAACCAATAGAATAGGAGAGGAATCAAAAGAAAACCATAAGAAAAGAATATGTTTCCAAAAGAATCGAAGCGAACGATTGAGAAAACTCTTGGAGAAAGAGCTCCCAATCCATGCGAATGACATTTTTCATTCTTAAGTCATATTTTTTTGTTGATATGTGTTTCCTAAGCTATTATATGCCTACGTTTTTGTTACCGGAGCGATGTTCGACACATAAAAAAAACTTCAAAATTGATCAATACTTCAATACTCGCGGCTATGAAAACATTTGTTTGAGTCAACGCTTTTTTCGGAAA
Organism: Edwardzetes edwardsi; assembly: GCA_034693445.1. Lineage (NCBI taxonomy): Eukaryota > Metazoa > Arthropoda > Arachnida > Sarcoptiformes > Ceratozetidae > Edwardzetes > Edwardzetes edwardsi. Next base: position 8,037 of record JAQFXL010000444.1, read on the forward strand.
GACATTTGAACATAAAGTAGAGAAGAGGAGAGAGTGTTTGACAATTGTGTGACATAAACACACTCTTTCGTTGAGCAATAGCACTGGTATGGCACTGGTAGGCCTCAAGCATTTTAAACATATCATCAAAGAACATCATCGTCACAATTGAATTGTTTGTCGGCTCAGCCTCTGTTGGGGCACAAACTTGTCTCTACTCTCTTAGACTGTTGGTATGACTGAGTTCTGCTCTCCTATTATATAATATTGACATTTGTTATGTTCTATTGATTTCTAAACAAACTTTTATTTTCTTATTTTGAGTTAAAGTTAATGTTTGATCCTTTCGGCGATTTTAATGTATTTCTTATTTGTATTTCTCTGTTGTTTAACATTTTGTCTAACATTTTGTCTAACATTTTGTCAATCTTTTTGGTTCTCTTTTTTTTTGTTTATGATATCGGAATTCTTGTGATAAGAATACTAATTGAGAGCAAACGATAAGAATATTTGAGGCAAAGCAGAAAGTAAACTAAGCTAGCATTAAGAGCAAGAAAATCAGGATTTTTATTTTATTTTTCTTCATTAAATTTGGAGATTATTTTCGTAAAAGCGTTTGGAAATTGAAATTTAAATCAGCGATAAGTCAGTGAATAAAACAATAATTTAATTGAAATTCTTTGCGAATCAAAAACATAATAAATGTTTAGAAATAAGTGAATGGAAAACAAATAATTAATATTTGGAACTATCGTTGAATCAATAAACTTGGTACATTTATAGCTTTTAATTGAATGTTTTCATTGAAAGTCAGGGATGCTTTAGAGATCGAATCCTCTCCCCTTTTGAATAGACTCAGAAATCTTGATTAAAACCAAGAATATAATGAAAAACATTCAAAAGAGAATAAACACAAAAGCCTTTTAATATGTGACAAATGAATAGTCTGTTATTTGCTAGTATAAAACAGTCCTTTTGAATCTGATATATTGTTTCGGTTGTGTTTTTGTTTTTGGCAAACATTTCAACGGTTGTGCACAAGAAATGAGTGATGAGTTAGTATTGTATTCTTTGTTTTGTCATCTCTTGTATCGATTTCACTGTTTAGCCAAAAGGCATAATTCAATCGACGAGAAAATTCAGTTTTACTCTTAGGAGAGTCTGATTCCGAGCCTCTCTATTATCTTATTCTGTGCTCGATTCGCTCTAATATTCCTAAGAGAGGCCTCATTTAGAGTCAAACACACAGCTCTTACATAAGGGGCTATCATATCGATAGTTGGTATCAATTTTCTCGACTTACATATATATATACTGTTTGGCGAAAGTAAAGCAAAAATACTGAAACATTAGAAACAAAGACAACAAATATATGACTCAACTCTAAGAGAAAAAAAAATCATTTTTGTGATTGAGTGCTATATTTCGTGACTAACCTTATGATAGCCATGGAGTACAACAAATCTATTATATATTGCCTAAGAATGGAACAAATAGGAGAACACCTCAAGAGATTTGAGCGTTTGATGAACAGTCAAAGTGTGTCGTAACCCCAATGAACCAAAACATCTAACCATAGCTCAACTCATAGATATTCAGTTCCTTACGACAAATATGTATTTTAAGAGCACAAAAAAGAAAGCAATAGAGTTCTGTCTGTTTTTACTCTCAAATGACATTAATGACAAATATAGAGATAATAGACATGTATTTTAAGTAAAAGACTGCAAACATTTGTGAAGTAAAACATTTCAAATATATAACCGAATTTCAAATTTAGTGATCTTTTGATTCACTCTTTTGATGAGATGTTTGTCTCGATTTGAGTCAAAAAATCTAAACATTTCTCTGATTGTCCGCAAATGAGTCGATTTTTCAGATGCTATTAAGCCGTTCAATAGATTCTTGGTTTTTGTTCTCAGAGTTTTTTCGCAAATGTTCTCAAATCTTCCGATTAATTGAATCAAAGGTTTGAATGTTTGGCAAACAATCGATTATTTGTTGTTTAAATTCATTCAGACATTGGATGTGTTTCGATGTGACGTCTTTTTCGTCCGAATGAATGGCTCGAAGGCAAAGAACTTAGTCTTTAAGGCATTGGCTTTCGTTTTGGTATCATTTATAGCGATTCAACAGATCTTGACTTCAATTTTGAAACCATTTCTCCAAAATTGTTGACGTGAAGAATAAACGGCATTCTCGCCGTTTTCCGAACCATTGAAGATAATGTAGGCGCTTTTTTCGTGGGCGGCCTCTTTACAGATCTGGCCATTTGTTGTGCGGGTCGAGTGTTCCGCTGCCATCGGGTAGTGATGGCGGCGTCCAGTGCTTACATAAAGAATGCTTTGAGTGCTTTCAATGGCTCCGAAAACAACAATTGAAATACAGTTATGATTCTTCCACAAGAGATCAAAGTGGCGGACATGGAGGCCATCCTTCAGTTTATATACAACGGACAGGTGGAGGTTACAAGAGATGCCATCAAGTCATTCCTCTCGAGTGCATTAGTCTCCAACCTTTACCTCAAACCATTAGTTTGAAAGATTTTTATCGAAAATTCATTAATTATTGAAAGACTCAAAAACTAATCAAATGTTTAATCGATTTGTTAATAGAGTTCAAAACAATACAGTTATTACGCGATATTTGACGGCCACGCGAAAGGCCGGTAGAAAGGAAAGGCCAGCAATTTTTAGTCGTTTTTATTTCATGGATGTATGAAAATCGCATATTTCAAGCACTTTATTCTAGCAATCAATTTATTAAATGTAAAGAATCGTCAGAACTTCAGACTCAGAAGTAGTGCTATGAGGTGTCCAAGTTCTAATCAAGGAATTTTCTATAAATTGCATGAATTTTAAGTTAAAAATTAAGGATAATCTCAAATTTTAATCCAAATTTTCAAGGAGTCTAATGTAAATATATGAACAATTTCCAGGAGAATGGTATATTTGCCTTTGAATCAAGGAGAATCATAGCCAATCCAGTAGATCTGGCAGCACTACTCAGAAGACTACCCCGACTATTATTTCCTCAAAACTTCTCAACTTTGAAAATCAGTTTGAATGAAGTCTATTCTGTTTACAAGTCTTGAATATTTCAATTGTTTTAAGGAAAATGAATTTCATTTCACAAAAGGATTTGAATAAAATATTAGGTATTTTTCAAATGTGAGTAAAAATAAAACCATAAAATTCATATCAAATAAATATTTTTAGTAAAGATTTGAAGAATTATTTGATTAATATTTAAATTCAGAATTAATTAAATATTTTCTTAAATATATTCATCAAAATTAAAGCCATATTTTCAATGATTGCTCTGAGAATACATGAGCTCTGAGTTAAGGTTAATTGAAGCCAACATTTGATGAATTGTTAGACAAAAGTGTCAAATAGTGGCAAAAATTTCCATTTTTATGAAAAATATATTAATGTTTGACAGAAATAAAGGATGAGATGAAGGGCTGATCGCAATACAGGGCACTGTTGTTGTCGTAAATTCATATATTATATGAAAAGTTAATTCCGGGCAAAGATGTCTCATAAGGTGATGGTTGTGTTGATCGCAACCCACTGTTATATCAACTCTGCGAAGAAGTCTATGTCTGTCCTGTCGTTGGGTATGAATGATGAACGAGTGGTGAACATCAGTGCCGTTATTATTATTCGCCTGCAATTGCATTGTGTGTTCAATTGGATTAAGGCACTCATTTATCATGTTTTCATGACATGTGCTGTGCAGCCAAAGCTACTCACAAGACTTGTGCTGCACAAGCATTTCAAAATCTATGTGAATGAACAAGGCCAAAAATCAAGCGTCAGTTTTATTTTGAATTGTTTATGATGATCAGAAATAATAAAATTCAACTAGATCCAACACATCATATTGAGAGTTTCGATTATTTATTTTAATACTGGAATAAGAGCCCAGCTGTGCCCAGAGCGTAGTAAGGGCGTCTTTTGGGTGCCCCTGTGGCAATCCCTGTCATAAGTATCATTGATTGGACACAAATTCACAAAAAGACAAAGAGTAGCGAAATGTCAGAAAATTTGATATAAGATGGATGTGTCGGTCGACTCAACCCAATCATATGCCTGTGAGAGAACTGGTGCCGACCCGAAGCGCTTGTGATCTCACTGTTATGTTTGCGTTGAATTTTAATTTGTGCTGACATTAACTCATGAATACTCTTTGAGAACATTTTCTGACTGTCACTCACATAATGGTTATGAATAGCATATGGGATGTCAACGATTAACACAGAATTTCTCAGATACCAGTCCTCACAGTTAATGAATATTATGTTAAATAAGTGACTGATTGACACATGAATTAAGTTATCAAATATTAAATATAAGTCACTATTCAGGCAATGAGTTCATTGAAATTATTTAAAATCACTCACAACTCAGAGGGTGCCAACACAGGGAGGTTAAGGGCTGATCCCTTTGGTTTAATTGCAAATATAATTACTCTTTACATGAAATTAGATACCATTCATATCTAATTTTGGCGCATATTTTGCTGATTAATAATTTTGAGCAACAATTTTAATGATATGTAAAACTATCATGGTAATTACTCGAATATCTTTGATTTGAAATTCTTATCGAACTAATTGTGTAAATAATTTATGTCAGACTTTGACAGCAAATATATCTGTAATTATATTTGAAAAATAGTGTCTTATAATTGACTCAAAATTATTTCAAAAGCAAAAAAGTGACAGAAATTCAACTTTGATTTAAAAAGATTGAAATCCCTTTCGGTTATAGTTTTGATAGAAATTTATAATACTTTTAAACTAATGAATTAATTATCAATGTTTCGTAATCCGAGGTCTTTTCACTTAAGGAATAAATTTAAATTTCTTTAACAATTTTTGATAACTCTTTCGGCGGCGCCGTTGGGTTCGGAAATCAAATGAAAATTTCATTGAAATTCATATAAACTTATAATAAATATATTCAGATTATAATTCATTAATCAATTTAATTGAAAATTCTAATGAAACTCTCCTTTATATCAGAATTTTTAATTTGATCTAGTGTCACTAACTTGGATTTCATCAACCAATCTCTATATAATTTATGTAAAGGATATCAATTAGAAGTATGCAAAGTTTTTACTTACCCATAAAATTATTTTTAATTAAATCCTAAACAACCATGGCATATTTTAACTACGACTGAATGAAGTACTTAATTTTAATTACCATCTCGTCCTTCGCAACAGTGAATAGAAGAATTAATGAACAAGTTTATTACATCCAAGAAAAAATCAAATAAAACTCTCAACTTCTCAATTGAAATGTCTTTTGTGATTTGAATTGATTTTTTATTTAATTTAAATTTTCCCTTAATTACTATAGAATTTATAACTTGCAACAAATATGTTGTGTTAATTGGGGCGCATTTAATTTTGAGCTGTCACATCTGAAAAAGTGATATTTTTACAGATTATAACCATTTATTATAGTTTAAGAAATTATAAGTAATTATTTTTAACAGTCTATTAAACTGTTTCCGAATAAATAAGTTTGAATTTATTCCAAAAACCTCTAATTTATCACTTTTTATGAACTAATTTATCAAAAGTTTATATTATAATCGATTAATTAAAGTGTTATTTCAGTCAAAATATATAAAATTGAGAATTTCTTTCCGCGAAATCTTAACTATTTTCAGGATTTTTTTTTTTCGATTAAATTAATAATACTTTAAGAGAAAAGTATTAATCATTTGATGAAAATCCCAAAATGTGTGAAAAATGATCAAAAAGGTCATTAATGGAAAATTTTGTCTTAAAAAGAGAAAAATATAAGTTAACTATAATTAATGTAAAACTTTTCGATCGATTTCTAATGTTTTCAGAACTGTTTGTATTTCTGAATTGATTTGAAATCAGATAATCTATTATACGATTGGAAAATGGATTAATATTTTCTAATTGACATAAAATCATCGATTAATCATTTATTAAATAATGATTTAATCATTTGATATTAGGGTCATTTGTAAGGGGCTTTTAATTGCAAATATTTTGTGATTATAAAACTAATAGTCATATATAATTAGAGCCCATTTTTAACACTAAGTGTTTGTTTGAAGGGAATAAACATTAGTTTTTGAAAATATTTACAAAAATAAAAACTTATTCTGAATTTGTTTGGAGAGAAAACTAATGATTTTCATTCATTTGCTAATAAATGGATAGAAAGAGAAATGACTTAAGAGATAAGGAAATGAATTAGAAATTAAATGATTATAATTAATAAAATGCTATTAACTTGAAGTTCAGATCATTTGTTTCTAATTGTTTTATCTCTATTTGCGAGGAATTAATGTTTTTTGACATTCATTAGTAATTAGGGAATGAAATGACTGTTAAACTAAATTCTGTATTAAAATGTGAAATATAGTAATTACTGGAAAGATATTTCAAATTAATCTTGTAATAAATGGACGTCTGATTAATGAATTTATAATAAATTAATGATTTGTCTCAAGAATATGTTCTGCAGTAAAGCCTAACAACTCATTAGTAAAAGAGATAACTATTGTGACTCTCATTGCGATCCTCTTTTCAAATGCAATATAAAATTTATTTATATTTGTGAAGAATTTCTTTCATTCGCATCAATAATATCTCAAATTACAGCTAAATGTCTATAAATGGCTTTCATTTATATTTTTCTCTTTAAAAATAATGGCAGTCATGTTTCAGTCCGATAGCATTCAGACTATCATTTATTGAGAGCAGTCTTACTGAGGGTTGCCATCATTTTACAAATTATTTTGCTAGTCTTCACAACATCAGCACATCCATAGGGTCTCTCTCTCTCTCTCTCTCTCTCATGAATCATCCAGGATGAACATGCTATATCTAAAGATAAATGGGCAGAATTTCAGAGCTGGAGATTAATTGTAGTAATTTTTCAATAACCCAGGTGTGGGAAACCATCACTTTTGAAGATGGGATAAAAAAGTTTATTGTCAGCTATATATCAAAAACATTTGCAATTATTTGTGGAGAAAAATAGTGAATAATCATTAAAATCGTGAAAAAAAGTTTTGCACAGAACTCATAGTTGTGTTGTTGACTCAAAACAAACTGAATGGTGAGACAACACAAACAGATCCACACCTAAACTCCTGCATCATTGGTATCAATGCATTGAATATATTGTGTGACTGTCTGTGCCATAAATCCAATGCATTACTCGATTAGAGTGGGAAAAGCGCTGATATATCTGTAATGACAATCAGGACAATGATGTATGAGTTGATGTATGAGTTTTTTGATCGCACAGAGTCTTGAGTCGAGTCGTCGGGCGATGAAAAGAAAGATTAGTATCACTTTATTTTCTGCTTCACTTCTCTTTTTCCTCCGCACTCTTTGACTGAGGACTGCACTGAATGTCAGGTCAAACAGTTTTTGCTTTTTTTTCGTTACAAATATTCGTTCGTCTGATATATGACTTTCCTCTGACTATTGTATACCAAAAAAGTATTAGCAAATCATTTGTCACAATCAGTTCCAAATTGTGCGGATCAATGTTCGAGCATATATTAGCTCAAACATCAATAATCCAGTCAACTCTAAAGCAAGAATATACGAACACTTTTTAAAGTAAACTTTTCTCTTCTGAAAACTTTGATAGAGTACTTTAAAATCAAATTATGAGACAAAATAAATGAAGTGATTCTTGTCTTCAAAGTTATTTTCGGCGATAAAATAGTTTTGATAAACAAAACACTAGTCTTATATCAACTCAAATACTAAGTTAACTTTTGTCGGCTTTAAAAATAGATAAAATAGTCATCGATTTCAATTCAAATCCAAATCGAAGTACAAAAGAGTTTTTTGCGTCAATTATTTGAAACAAGACTTTGCACTCAAACTATAAGTTGACTCTCAATTGGCTTCAAATGAATTGAGTTTCGATACAATTCCGTTAAATAGGTATATAGTCATCAATTACCCCTCACTTTGGCCATTAATTTCATAATTCCGACTCAAATATATTTATTTGTTTTCATATTTATATTGGATTTCCTCTCAGAAGTCAACCAGAATTTATGGCTGAAAGAAATATTGGAGTTTAGTCGACAACTGACCGCAAACCAGAATATTCTGCATATGGTTTGAGTAGAGAAATGGCTGTGATATAAATGATTGAGATTTCGCGTATTGTGACAAATGACACCCAGAGGTGTTTGTCTGCCAAAAGCGAATACTTGTGCCAAACATTCTATGTATTGAGTGTTCGTATATTCAGTATATATGCCGTTCAGAAGAAGTCGAACGAAGAAAATAGAGTGAAATAAAAGAAGAAAAAACTATTTTCGGGTCAATCGATGCCATTATTCATAATCATGTGATGACACATACGCTTCGGCTTTATGTCGACAGACATCGAGAGTATACACGATATGCTTAAGTACTCAGTGGGCTATATATCACATGAAACAGCCATCGAATACCAGCGCCAATAGCACAGCCAGTAGTTGGCATATATGGCGCACATGTTGTTCGTTAAGATACCAAATGATAATTAATGTGACATTTCTATTGACTTCATATGAATGATATGACTTATGTTTTGTACTCAATATTTGAAATACTTTCTCAACATTCGCACCAATTTATTCAATCAATAAAGTACTTGCAAGTATCATCAATAAATATATCCAACTGTTGGCATTGTCTAATAAATAAAGCCTAGTCAAATTGCAGCTATATTTACTAGCAGAGGGTGAACAGCCCTTGGCTCAAAGAGTTTAACTAATAAAGTATTATTAGCATTAGCCTTAGTCGAAATTAGATTGAAATTAGATTGGTAACTTTTCAATTAAACTTTATTCACAAGTTTTATGAGTAATTTGATTTGAAAATTTGTTAATTAAAAGGTAACCAAATAACTTAAAATTAAACTTTTAGTTGCTAGGCACTTTTATCAATAAATATTCAGACATTTCCTTAGTTTGGTAGGCCTTACATGACGTTTCCCTTAATACTAAATCATATCCTTTCCATTTGAAAGGAAAGAATTGTAAAAATCCATTTCAAATGTATTAGAATTATGTTATTTGTTGTGAAATGATTGGAAAACTTATTGAAAATCATGAGATATAATCCATTTCTGATAATCATTGCAATTGTTATACTGACAGTCAGTATTAGCACATATACTGACGACGAGTTAATTGACATAATATTGAAGACTGGATTCATTAGTTATTCCCTCTATGAGTACGGAGTCTTCAGTATAATTCTGAGTGAATTCTAATCCGTTTGTGTTTTGCAAATCATTCGATCAACGAAATGAACTGGATCACTTCAAGAAATAATTCGAGTCTTTATTCAAAGTGTTTTTGATTAAATGATTGGATAAAAAGCTGAAAATGTTTTTCCGATTCGACTCCAAATCAGACGCTAAAAAAGCATTGGATTTAGAGTTGTATTCAATGAAGTAATAAATGAGAAAAAGTTCATAAAAAAAAGTATTGCAAACAAAACAAGAGTTTGAAATTAGAAAACAACGAAATGAGAAAAATAGTTACTTTTGAGCCAAATTTAAGCAAATAATTCACCATAAAGTGAAAGAGACGGCAGAAAAGTGTCAACTCTTGGAATGTCAGACCAACAAAGTTAATAAATCTAAATAAAACGGGTGTCAAATACACAGTGAGTGAGTGTTACTTCTTGGCACAGGACTAGTCAACAGTAATTATTATTAATGGCCAGACATCGCACTCCTATTTTTACTCTGGTTTATAAAAAAGAAATCCAATCGACCGGATGTTCAGTCAACTGTCCGGCTGTTGTTTTGAATGTTTTTTAACTTAAAAATGAGTGACATTTTCTTCGCTGTTATTTTCAAAACATATCAAAAGCAAATGTCAAACAAAAATATGTAACAAATAATAGTTATGTCACAAAATAATACGATATAATAATGATGTATAGGCTTATGGACTGGTGTCGACTGCAAGTCCTGTTATTACATACTTGTTTAAAATTCTATGCTATTATTCTGTTTGCAAGATTGAAATGAGTTACAAGTATTTGTTATTTGCTTTTGAAATAAGAAATTTATAAGTTTTTTTGCAAAAGAATAGTGAAGACAAATATCAGACAATATTTTATATTTATTTGAAAAAATTGCTCAGAGAATAGAAAGAGAGGACAGAATCCGTCATAAATATTATTGATATGAAATTCTATTCTATAAAACTTTTTACTCTTATTTTTTATCATTTTTTAAAACTATATTCACGGTTCAGATCTGCGAAATATCATAAATAAGTTTATATAAGAAAATAAGAATTTGTATTCTCTGTTAAAAAACTAGTCTTGCAATAAGTAATCTCTGATACTTTGACTGATAGCTTGATATAAAAACTATTCTTCTTAAGGCTTATCTGTGGCCAGAATTTGAAATAACTGTTTGTTTTCGTCGAAATATGTCTAAAATAAAGAATATTTTGATTTAGGAATCGATTATTCACTGAAACAAAATATCCATAAATAGTATTGAAATGAAAATATTCTTTCATTAAATTCAATGAATGGAATTGTTTGGAATCGGAAGGAACGACAGGACTTGTCTGGTGTTAATTCATATGAATCTGTTGTGAGTGTCGATTGAATTCTTGGCACTGACAGCAAAATTGTTGTTTTCCGGTAGTGTTTTGAGTAGTGGTATGTCTTTAGTCGACTAATACGTATCAAAACAGACAACAGTAATAACACATTTCTGAGGCCTGTCTTTGAAATAACAATCAAAATATAATAATAAAAAATACTTAACAGAAAGAAATGCTTTTTAGTGCCAGCAATGAGTCAAATGGGATGAGATAAGAGCCCGCACTCTAATAACCACTGATAGACTGTCTGTGCCAACAATTGCTGGCCGTTTGATTGGAAGGCCTCAGCAATTGGTCTGGGTATTAACAGTAATAATAGAGTCTCACTTCTCTTACCACTAATTTATATCATTAGACTTTACAAGTCTGTGGAAAACACTATAATCAGAGGGCTGTCCATAACCTCTGGCCCTCATGTGAACAACAATTTAACATTTGCTGTGATTATTGGTCTGAAAAACTTTTAGTATCTGAAGCCTCGGATCCGAAATCCTGGTTCAGTGGAGACGCCATTTGAAAAATGAGTTGAGAACTCAATGTCTTTGTATTTGTGGAACTGTTGTGTCGCTCAGCACATCTCAGCGCTTCTCTGAAGAACCAAATTAGTGGCAAACAGAGGGAGAAATAAGAGGAATAGAAGACGGATCGTTTCAGTCCTCCAATATAGCGATCAGTCATTCGCTTCAAATTACAGAAATAATGGACATTTGGAACGACCTGTCATTAAAAATAGATTTTAAGCTTTTTCGGCTCACGATTCGCTTCTTTGAAAAACCTAATAGATTAGCAAGCTTATCTAATTTATAATAGATCATCAGCTGTAAAAAAATTGTTAGTATTAGACAAAAGTTTACTTATAAAAAAATTATAAATAATATGCTAGATTGTTTAACGATTCAGCCTGCTTTGGCTTCAATTTCAAAGAATTTCCACAAGGGGGAATCTAGTAATTATGAGCAATCAAAAAGACCTCTTTGAACACAAAATAGAATGCCTATTAAACTAATAGTAGATTTATATGAGCAAGCACAGGGGAATAATCTCGCTAATCGTTCCATCGATGGCGCTTTTTGGCTGAAGACAGAGGATATTAGGCGGTGTTGGGCTGACTGGCAGTCAGTGATGTGAGGGAAGTGAGTGTTTGAAGTGAAATGACAAGTAATGCCAATACCAGTGCCAATACTAGCTATGATTGATAAGCGCCGTCCTCTGCCATTCCTCTGCCATTTAGCCGTTTGAAAGCCTTTTCACTTGTGATGCCAGTGTTGAGGCAAACCCACAATTAGAGCCTCCCTTTCGTATGTTTAGGGCTTTGACTGTAGGCGATAAACAATATTATTATGCGTTCATAACTCAAAAATCTTTTCAACCAAATCTCTGCTTCGGCTCTACTGATGGATGACAGGCCTCATGAGTGAGAGGTTTGCTGTATATTCTTTCAAATGGCCATCAAATACAGATCAGCACAACATTTCTGCCAATGTATTCAACACAAGAGCGCAAAGTTTGAGCTAACAATAGAGCGCTAAAACATTACACAATTACTAGCTTTTAGTCTTAAACCCGATTAATGGATGGGTTCCAGAAATCTTTGGAAAAATGTGGACTTCTTTTGTTCTCTTCTTTGTTTGAATATTGAATTGTTTGATAAATTTTCTTTGCTTTTAATCAATAGCCGAATCAGACAAAGAATATCTAATTTCCAAGTTTTTAATTGATAGACCAGTAATCAAGAATAAAATTAAACGCAACCATCAACTCAATGATATTATTTTGAAATTTCAATATTAAAACAATATTTAAGACAATTACGTATTTGATGTCTGAAAGTAATGAAAGTATTTCTGAAGAAACGAAATGTGTTTGAAAAATGGAAATAATTTGCTTATTATGTACTTAAATGAGTTGAACTCAAACTGCAGTCAAAGTCTTATTGAATTAATTAGATATCAGATTAAATACCAGAAAACATAATATTTCGTTTGAATTAATATTTTTTCATACATTTCACTCATGACTTATGACTACAAATATAAATGAGTTTTGAGATAAGAAATAATATAAATCTAAAAATGAATTACAACTGAGAGACGAATAACTATTACAACTGAAGGCAAAGGAAAACAAGTTCATTAAAAAGGGGTTTTTTGCTGAAACTTAATTAGTTTTGAGTGAAATAATATTTAGTATCCATTCATCTCTTTTCTGAGTCCTGTCTTGTGTTCAAGTTTTTCATTCCTTGAAAAATGACTGAATTGAGATTAAAATGAAAAATAAGAGACGCTTTTAATCGCTTTCATACCATAATTAACAACAAAATAATTATGAATGAGATTTGACTGAAAACACTTTTACATAAAGTCAATAATCAGTCAATAAATCATTTCTCTCTCTCTCTCTCTCTCTCTCTCTCTCTCTCTCTCTCTCT